>MU390389.1:0-67579 GCA_022578715.1 Nemania sp. FL0916
ATTTCGAGTTAAAATAATATAACGTAATTAACGTTTTTATTAACGTTAAATTAAATAAAAAAATATATATAAAAATATTATTAAATTATAAAAAATTTAAAATAATATTCCGTTTATTAAAAGTTTTATATAAATTCCGGGAATTATTTCTTTTTTAATAAAAAAAACTTATTAATATGTTTTCCGAATTAAATTTTAAATCGATTTTTTACGAATTTTATTATTTTATTAAAAACGGAGTATTTATTTTTATTTATATAAACGATATAATAATAATTTATAAACGTTAAAAAAATTAAAAACTATATAATCGATAAATTTTTTAAAAAATATAAAATAATTAAAAAAATAATTTTTAATAATTTTTAAAAATTAAAATTATTCGAAACTATTAATAAAAATTAATTTAATTATTATAAATATTATATATAAAAAAATCGTAAAATTAATAAAACTTTCGAAAATTTACAATATTTTATTATAAATAAAAAAATATATTTTATATAATAAAATTATTATTAAAAAAAAAATTTACGTATATTAAAAAAAAATCGGATTTATTTTATATATAATTATAATTATTAAACTAAATATAGTTTTTATTTTATTTAAATTATTATATTTTAATTTAAACTTTAATTCGGAATATTATATAATAACGGATTATATATTTAATTATTTTTATAAAACGTATTATTTAATATTTTAATTTAAAAATAAAAATAATTTCGTTATAATTAATAATTTTTTTTTCGTAAATAATTTAATAAATCGGAAAAATTTATAAATATATATAATAATTTTGTTCGAAAATATAATTAAATAAAAATTTTCGAAATAAAATATTATAATTACGTTAATTATTAAAATTAAATTTTTCGTTTTATTATAAATTTAAAAAAAAATTATATTTATAAATTATTTTTTTTTAAATTAAATTTAATTTTTAATAACAATTATATTATTATTTAATATAATAATTAATAAACTATAAAATTAATAATTAAAAAAATTATTATATTAAAAATAAAATTTAAACACGTTAATATTTATAAATATTAATTACGTTAAAAAATTATTAACGGGTTTATTAAAATAAATTATATATTAACTAATAATATAATTATAAATAAATTTATAAAAAACTTAATTAATACGAAATAAACAAATTTTTTAAAATAATTAAACTTAATTAATATTAAAAAATAATTTATAATTAAATTTTTAAAAAAAATTATAAACGAAAATTTCGAAAATTTAAAAAATAATTTAAAAAATAATAAATTTAAATTTTACGTTTAAAACGAAAAATTTATTATAATTATATAACTTATAATAATTATATTACAAATTTTAATATTATAAAATATAAATTCGATTTTTATTAAAAATATTATTAAAAATATAATTTAAATTAATAATTTAAATAATATTTTTAATTATTTTTTTATTGTATTAAATTTTATAATATTAAAATATTTAATTATTAAAACTATTATATTTAAATTAAAGTTTTATTAAAATTATAATTATAAAATTAAAATATATATTAAAATATATATTTTAATAAAAATATATTAAATAACCGGTCCGAAATATTTATATTATTAAATTATTATTACGTTAAACTATAATAAAATATTCCCGATTTTTACTTAATTTATATAAAACAAAAAAAATTTATACCGTAATATTTTAAAACTTTAAAAGCTAATTGTTGTAATAATTTAAAATAATCTAAAATAATCAATCAATTAAACTAATCCAATACAACAAGTATTAACAACCGGTTTTCTGACAACATGCATTAATCGAGCTGTTAACACACCCAACCAGTCTACGAACAGAGTCACAATGCATGATGATCCCGTCGATTGCTGCAACCTGTGTGCGGGGTAGGAGGTAATCCCCCGATCGCTATTGAGTAGGCGAGGCACTACTAGGTAGGTAGGTAGATCGATAATTATGGACATAACTGCAGATTCGGCCTCAGAACCAACAGAGCCTTGTATATATACACTAGTCATGATTCATGAACAAATTCATCGGTTCAGTTTCTCTTCAACAATTTTTTCTTCAGTAAATCCGTTAAATCCACTTATATACTCTAATCACCTACTGCTGTATTACCACAATGAAGCTCGATCCATTATCCTGGAAAGCCAGAGCGGCCGCTAAGAGAGCGGATACTGAGAATAAGATCCCCCCGCAGTGGCGGCTCGGCCCTACGGACCTAGCTGAAGCCCAAAAGCAGAGAGATATGACAGGGCCTTTTATTCAGCAATTTCTCGAGGCTGACGAAATATCTATCATCAAGAAAGATAGTGTTGATATAGTCGAAGATATAAAGAACGGAAATTTGACTGCAGTTCAAGTGACCAACGCATTCTGCAAGACTGCTGCTATTGCTCACCAGATCGTGAGTGCTCTGAACTTTGCTTCCTATATGGAATAAGCTAGTTATCTTAGCGGTTTATCTTCAACTTATTCACTGACGTGCTACGTGATGCGCTCGCATCACATATCTAGAACAATTGTCTTCATGAAATTTTCTTTGACCAAGCTCTCGAGCGCGCAGCTTGGCTCGATGCCCAATTCTCTAAAAATGGCGAGACTGTTGGGCCATTACATGGACTTCCCATCAGCTTGAAGGATCAATTTCATGTCAAAGGGGTTGATACAACAATGGGCTACGTCGGATGGATTGGCAGCAATCTTGGCATCGAGGACCCCGAACAAGTCCATCAAATAGAGAGTCAGTTGACAACCGAGCTCTTGTCGCTTGGGGCCGTGCTATATTGCAAGACCAGTCTACCCCAGACTCTCTTATTTGGTGAGACCAAGAATAACATCATTGGCCAGACGCTGAACCCTCATAATCAAAACTTGTCCTGCGGCGGCTCATCTGGTGGTGAGGGTGCCTTACAAGCGCTTCGAGGCAGTACGTTGGGTGTCGGTACGGATATAGGAGGTTCTGTACGGATCCCCGCAGCTTTCAACGGCATATTCTCCCTGAAGCCAGCACCAGAAAGGCTATCATATCGCCGCGTCGCCAATAACAACCCGGGAGAAACCACTTATCGTTCCACCGTCGGCTTCTTAAGTACATCGTTAGGTGGATTGGAGTTATTACTACGATCCGACCTTTCTACTCAGCCATGGCTAAGAGACCCAGCAGTGATTCCCTTGCCTTTCCGAGAGCACTTGTATGACGAGTATGCTTCACGAGCCGCTTTTGACGGGGCCGCGACAAGTTCCGCCAAACCCCTGAAGCTTGGAGTCTTGTGGAATGACGGTGTTGTGCAACCACACCCACCCATTACTCGCGGTCTTCGTACCGTAGTTGATACTATGAAGAATGCAGGGCATAAAATCGTCGATTGGAACCCGCCATCTCAGTCTACTGCAAAGAGAATCCACGTAGGCCGTCTCTATCATTCATCCTACAGTATAACGAGGCTTGAAGGGACATTCTCTATATATTCTAACTCGGTGACTGTAGCTAGCATTTTTGAAAGCCGATGGCGCACACGATATCCACAGTCAGCTTGATCTCTCGGGCGAGCCACTCATCCCAGATTTGGAAACGACCTTCGCCCTGAAGGAGCCTATGGATCTATTGAAGTATCAAGATTTGACCTTGCAAGGCCTAGATTATGAGTGTAAATACTCGGATTACTGGAATTCTACTTCAGATGAAGATGGCAAGTCTGATCTTACGCGAAAGCCCAAACATGGATTCACTAACATTTGGTTCAGGCCAAATTGTGGACGCCGTAATTATGCCTGTAGCGCCTCATGCCGCCGTCATCCCCGGGAAGTACTATCATACCGGTAAGAGCGTGGGGTAGACGGCTATCTTTACGTTATGTTCATTTACTTATACCAATCGCAGCGTACACGGAGGCCATCAACCTGATGAATTACTGTGCTGTCGTCATCCCCGTGACAAAGGCAGATAAAAATATCGACGTGGTCGACGATTCGTATGAGCCTATAAGTGAATTTGACAGGCAGAACTGGACAGCCTGTAAGTCTCATGTACTCCTTGACCTGTTGGCATAGACTAAGTAAGCAGACGATCCCGAGATTTATGACGGCGGGCCTGTCGGACTGCAGCTCGTTGCGCGGAAATTTGAAGAGGAGAAGATCCTCGCCATCGCGAAATCCGTGGTGGCTGCATTGGACGCGGCGAAAACTAAACAACTCTAGGTTCGAACTCGCCGCCATCGTGGCTCTGGACTTATAAGCGCCTCCGCTTATATATGGTTTTGGAGATTTCTGAGTGTTTGTGATCAATTACATATACAATCAGCTTAGATACTTTTTGGGTATAGAGGAATATGGAATATATATTATATCCCGTTTTGGAATGTCGATTTCTTGGGCAGAAAACGTTGTCTTTAATCTTCACCTAAAATTGTCAACCTGCGCCACGGAATAAGAATTCAACACTATACAACAATACTACCGCAAAGATAGAATATTGTCAAGTCAGACACTTGACTATTTGCATTCCCTTATATACCTACTTAGGTAGGTAGGCACCGTGACAACCTGGGTCGCGGCTTCCCCCTAGTTGGCCCTCCTCGGTGTAAAGGTACAGGAATGCAACACTATACCACGACACCACTTTTGTCTGACGGCGAAAGTGGAACATTGTCAAGTCGGACGCTTGACCTTTTGCACTCCCTTATATATGTACTCTAACACTAAGCGAGCAACCGACATTTATAATACGAAAGAAATTATAAAGAGCATATACTTAAGCCTCGCTAAGATTATTAAAACAAATTCATTAGATAATATCATAGAAAGCAGAATTATTCCTGTTATAATTATAGGTCTCTATTATTTCAGCCTAGCTCAACGGAGACATACTAGAGATATAGAGCGGAACGTACTCGTATTAAGAAGTCAGAATATATAATTATTCTGCTGATAGAGTTCTGCAACTATGTGTATGACTGTCATGGAGAAGTTCCCGGAGTGAAGATAGAGACACTGGTGCCTAGTAATTAATAGCCTAACCTAGCAGAAGAGGGTAGGTATGGGTAGGGACTCAATATTATTGATTCCTGAACTCCTTTTTCTACAAGAAAGGGGAGTTCAGGTCTATATATATGTACCAAGTAGTAGTAACTGTACAGAGGTGTAGCACTAGCGAGGCATATGCGACCTTCGGTGATAAGTCCCATGACAACGACAACGGCACAGCGTCACTATTCTAGGTGGTAAAATTCTGTATTATGTGTAATCTAACTATATATCTGTCATGGGGTGTACATAAGTGAGAGCAAACGGTCATGCATCCAGCTCGATAATGTTCTGTCTTGCCTTGAAGCATTAGTGGTGTTGTGGTAGTCTCGTGACAGTGTACGACGTAACACAAGTCAACAGGTTAGTCAGTTGGCCGCACAATTGTAATCACGCGTTGCTTGAACACCATACGATAAATATCGCTCTCCGTATAGTTATAGTTGTAGGCTCGCCGCTATAGCTATATTCCATCGGGTTAACATCATAATTCTAAGGAATTCTAAGTCATTAGTGCCATTATTACTCACTTAGAACACTGTGTAGTTGCCAGCTGCTATATGCCTTTCATCTCGACCGTAACTAGAGTCCTTACAACGAAGCTTCTAGGACTCGGCAGTTTCTAAGAACTTATGGTCTCACATCAGAGAGTACACAAGTCTTGGTCATGAAGTCTACGAGACTGCACACCCTCTTCTTCTTAAGCCACAAGTTCTTTGCTGACTGTACATAAGATAATGAGAGGGCAAAGAGATAGGAGTATTTACGGATCCAATACCATGCATTCGGGTATGCGTGCGTGGGTCTCCTGAGATAAACACGTGTTTCAGTACATGCTGCACGCGGCTGGAGATACTGTCCACCAAAGTGCAACCCACGTGGAGGAGCCACAAGAGGGGCTCAGAAGCGAGATAGATAAAGCAGTGCGCTGCAGCCTAGGCGACAGATATCTGGAGTATATACCCACGATCAACATTACCTACGCGGATGGGATGGAACCCCGGAATTGATAAGACTGACGCCCAGCCCCAGCCCCCGACAGTGGCCCATCCGTGACCTGCCTGACAGCTACCTGATAGCAGCCCTATCTGCGTTCTAGAGTTGAATGGTGCGGCATTTCCGAAGCCAGGCCTCACTTGCTAATTCGTTATCACTTGTGATTGCCAAAAGAGCGGCAAACTATGAATCTTGGCTTTCACCTGGAAAAATACTCTCTACTTAAAACAGATATAGCATAATATTTCTACAGCAGGTGGAATCTCTTAGAAACCTCATTTCAGAGAAGCAGCACGCTTAGTAAAACCTATCGCATGCTGTTCTACGTAAATATATTCATGAAGTAAAGTAAAAATCTAGCCTACTATCTAAGTAGCTACTAAGTCCCTGAAGGAGACAGGGAATAACTCACAGCTTTATAGAGCGAAAGTAAAACTGAAAATCGACTAAAAGCTCCCTGCTACTCTACTCGCTCTGTTACACTGGCAGAAAATCAAGCGCTGAAGAATGAAACAGTAAGGGCGATTCTATAAGGAAACTGACCAAGTAGAGATGTACTCCCCAGCCTTATTTGACTCGAGTTTCTATTGTATTAACCGGTAATGCGCTTTCTAGAATATTTTTCTCAAGTCAAAGACTCGAAGGTCGCACATCAGCTTTGAACAACAATGGCTGCCTGCCCTCTGGTCTTACAGATTCCAGATAGCTAAGCCGAGAAAGCTTTGGTAGTTAAGAGCCTTTCATTTACCAGAACAGAGTAATTAGTTGAGAAGCGGTCCTTATTTTCAACGCATTCAGGAGTGATAACATGATACTTGCTAATTATAGCTTGCAGTTTCAACTTTCCTGTTGTTCTGTCGGCACACATGCGAACAGTTGTTGAGAGCACAGAGTACACCCCCACGCTATTATGGAGCGATTCTATAAAAGTTTAAGTGGCGTATCCGAATTAGGAAAGTTGCCTCCTGATTGAGGAAGCAACTCGAGGGTAGATAGTGGGCGCCACATGTGGGCTTCTATTATGCGGCCGTTAAGCCTTGTTCAGACGCTATCCAAATCAGCAAGAAAGAATCCCTAATCGGGCGATACCAAAAGTATAGAATTCCTTTCTTGGACAGAGGGCACTCTACTGGTTATTCATCCTTCGCAAAAAATCGGGTGTGTAGTGAAACCAATGTCCGTGATGTCTATATTCATTCATGTATGTATGCCTAGTCTATTCCCAAGTTATTGTGCTGCTGCTGCAGCTTCTTCAGCTAGTCTATCTTTCTCTCTAATTTCTTGCCTCCATTTCATTCCTTTGCGGCACGTTACCACTAAACATGGAGATACCACCACGTACAAAGACGCGATGATAGAAAACGCCTTACCGGGCCCGACAGATGATATAAGCGGCTCAATGGCTGCTGACATACCCGCTCCCAGCAAGAACTTGATGATGTTGTTCGACGCCGAGGCAGCAGAAGCTTTCTCTGGCCTGATGTCTGTGATCAGCGCGTTGAAAACGCTTGCCACGCCGGACAATCCCAGTCCGAGGAGGAAGACGAGAACGACTATCACGCCGATCGAGACTGTGTTTTCGATCGCCCATCCCCATCCCGTGATCACGATCACACTTAGTATGAATGGTGGTATGAGGACTTCAATACGTGCTCGCTCGATGGGAAATTCGGATAAGTCCATGTTGCGTTCCCTGGTGACTGTGATCCCCAGCCGATTTGCGTGTCGCCGAAAGTTCCAGTTCAGTGCTTTGCCGACTAGTACTACTGCGAGTACCGATCCAGCGGCCAAGGGCAGGTATATCAAACCGATGGTCAGGCCATCGTAGCCGTAAAACCCAGCGAAGAGGCTAGGTGCTGCAGTACCGACGG
The DNA here is from genome assembly GCA_022578715.1 of Nemania sp. FL0916. Classification (NCBI taxonomy): domain Eukaryota; kingdom Fungi; phylum Ascomycota; class Sordariomycetes; order Xylariales; family Xylariaceae; genus Nemania; species Nemania sp. FL0916. The sequence goes on from MU390389.1 coordinate 7,905, forward strand.
CGTAGAGGCCTGCAAATAGAAGTCCACCGTACAAGAACAGAACAGACAGCTCCTTCTCGAACAAGAGCGTCAGCGCGCTGAGGAACTTAGCCCAGGCGAAATTGGCCTTGGGAGCTTCGACATCGGGTATAGGCAGGGTGCCGTTCTCAGCCTGATGTGATCGATCTTTACGGCGGTTTAGGAACAACTGTAACAATGTCTGGTTCCATTTCTTCGGTAAAATTGAGCCGTCTCCAACGATCCTCCGACAAGTCTCCGGGAAGAAGGCAACGAGGATAAACAAGTTGAGGCCGCCAGTGATGGCCAGAAACCAAAAGATGTTGCGCCATCCGAGAAATTGTGCAATTGCTCCTCCGATCACAGGTCCTATGCTAGGACCCAGGATCGTGGGAAGAGCGAGAAAGGCGGCGTATTGGCCACGTTCAGCGCTCGTACTGATGTCCGCCACCACGCCCTGACAGAGGGCTTGTGTGGACGAGATTGTTATTGATTGCACAGAGCGCAAAGCGAGTAGGCTTCCATAGGAGTCGGTCTTGGCGAGCAATGCATCGACGGCGATATAGAGGAGGAAGCAAATGAGGTAGACTGGCCGTCTACCCATAGAATCGGCATAGCCACCAATGAATATGGGCGTAACGCCCTGAAATATCATGTAACTGGTGACAGTGAGATTGATCTTCTGGGCCGTAGTGCCCAAGTCACGGGCAGCATTGTTGAGCGCCGGTAAGTATATCTGTGCGGTCCAGGATGCGAACAGCCCGCTGAACGCAGCGCTGATCACAATAAGTTTCTTTTCCCACGGGGTGTATGCTGAATGCACTGGTGGTAGCACGACAGTTTCTGGTTGTGGCTCCTCCTTTTCACGGCCAATATTCTCAGCGTTGACCACAATAGTGTCATTGCTGGTATGGCTTGGCCTATTGGACGACATTTCGGTGGTTTGCACTAACGTAGCGTCCTTCTCGTCAGAGACGACGACATGATCTGATGCCATTGACTGACTATGTAAGTCTCAAATTGAGAAGCCCCGACAAGCAAGTAGCGCGCGTGCTAGGAAAAAGTTTGACAAGGCGCCAAAGAAGACTTTCCAGATGAGCGAGTTACTGTTTAGAAACCCAATTTCCAGAGCAAAAGCGGCGCCTTGGTCATTGCTCGCGCGACTAGCAACAATGGATATATCCGTGATGCACCCCGCTACCTTGGCTGGATTCAGGGCTATTTTTACAGCTGGATCTGGTATATTAAACACTGACTTTCGACCGTTCCTGGTTTTTGGAGCTGCTGGCCAATTCGTTGAGCTCGATTCGCTGAGCAGCTATCTTGGTGGGCCAGCTCAACGCGGAATCGAACGCCTTACTAGCAGCTGTTCCAGGGTCAAGACTTGGCAACCGAGCTGCAAAGACGTTAAGCGGGTGGCGGATGCGAACCAGACTCAACGCCTGTCACACAGAAGTGATGCCGTCAATGAACGGCAAACAAGAACGGTACACGATTTGGTGTTCTTTCTTCCCGATGACGCTCGAAGACCTATGGCCGAGGCTGCCGGTTAATTAGCTTCTAGAACCGCCAACTTATGCTGGCCGCGGGTACAGTCAGCTCAGATCATGGGTCACATCATCGCGAGTGAGATTTTACACTACCTTCTGCACTGACTACCTAGGTCCAGAACGCTTTCTGCCTCGTAAAGGATGGCTCTACACGGACTCCAGCACATACATATGGATCGCTTGGAGCAAAGTGTACGCGGGCCCTGAGGTGAGGCGAGGCCGGGGAAAAAAACCAACTTTTACGACGAGCTGGCCTACACTACAGCAGGCTAGGCTGGCGATGACCGACGTACCCCTTTCCCGCCCTTCCCAGTTGGTGTACAACTTCTACCAAAAGAGCAGGATCTCCGAAAAGATCGATCGAACAGCGTCGCAGTGGGCCGAGAGTAACCTTGCATTTGCAATATGGTAATCTTGCCAAGAGTAACTGCCAAGAGTATTGATCGGTGATAACTTGAAATAGCCCGGAACACATGGGAAAGAGGTTCCACCATGGAGTACAGCATGGAGGTATAACGGTTATCTTAAGATTGGGTGAGGCCTATATGTCGAAACCCCTTGCAATAATGGTGCAGAAATTCTAGAGTGCCCTGGAAGCGCGCTCAAGATTGCAGACTTCAGACTGGGCCCAGGATTGAAGGAATGAAGGAGCATGCGAGGTGAAGGTACCAGTAAGTATAAGCGAGCGGCTTCCGGAAAGATAAGGGCCACATTCACAGCCGCACCAGACGTGTCGGCAGTCTGGATCTATATAGGGGTCCCTGACAATACGACGTGTCAGATGAGATTCACCAATCAGAGCCGCTACCCATTCGTCAAGGCGCCATCGGATGCCACACTAAATTCCGCACACCCCAAAAGAGCCACTCAGCTGAATACAACGCTGCCGTACGAAGAATTCCAGGTACCTAGCCTGCCTATTACGAACACGACCAAAGTACCAGACAGGAAACGGTTGCTAGGTACCTAAGCCACTATCTTCGGCTTTCCATTTTGATCAATTAGGCTGTTCTTGCCCATGGGATTCTCTCAGTTCGCGGTTTCGCGGTTTCGTGGTTTCGTGGTGACAGAGTGGCGTGGAGTACTTTGTAGAGAACCCAGTTTTCTCCGGCTTTTCCCATGGGTAAGTTATGTGCCCGTATTATTCCATCGTGACATTCCGCCCCCAGCCCGGCGGATACGTAGTTTTGCCTGATTTGGCGGATGCGACTCTGGGATAGCCACGCTGCATCCAACTAATACTGGGAGACATAACCACCTGTTGACGGTATTTGCCTTGCATCAGTTCTCCTCTCTCGCTTCAGTGACGTTGTCAATCGTGCATAGTAGGCGTCAAAACTCCTAGTGTGCGCACGCGACCCTTGCTTTGTACCCTTGGTACCCTTGCGCCGCCGTGCCAATCATATCTCCAAGGGCCGTTACTCGGCAATACTTGGCGTCGTGGTGGCGCCCAGGACTTTCTTTTGCGTGGGTGGCCGTTTGAACGTCGCTGCATTGTGGCTAAACTTTGGTTCACTAGCAAAAGTCAATGCGTTAGTGCTGATGAAATAACATCGCGTAAAACTGACACTTGTTGAGCCTCTCGAGAAGTGCATACTGCGTACATAGTAGGTGACATGCCATGTGGACTACACTTACACGACTAATCTGTGCCCGCACGGAACCGAGGAACTCAACAGTATGTAGTGTGGAGAACAGTGAGTAGTATCCCGGAGAAAACTGAGTGGGCTACACTAATCACTACACTATGGAATCTATATCGGTATACTTCTTAGCGATCATGCAATTGTGGGCTGTTGTCCATGCAGGTCGTTAAACAGCGCTGTACTTTGTAGGCAAGAGTGGCTAGGACAAGTAGATACGCATATTATCGTAATAGTGTACAGAAATTGATGATCATATTCTGGGCTAGGTTAGGTTTTTTCAGCTATACCCTACCCACTATCTTGGAGTTCTTCTATAAACTAATTTAATCTTCTTGATTGGTCCCAAAGACGATAAACCCCCTGTTCAAAAAACATTCGCGCCAAATAGAGTCTTCCTAAACAAGCTACTATTACACCGTAGCGAGAACATCCATCCAAATTAGGGTACGAATAACCACAGGATTATTAGAGGTGCATTAATTGGAGAGAGGTGCCGTATACTTTTGCATGGGCCTCCAGAGCTTGACGGGTTGGGCTATTGGTGCTAATTAGTAACGCCGCCCACGTGTTTCAATAAGAACATGGGAACCTACTCAGGCTCTCGCGCCAGTGAGCTAACGCGCCCGGCAATCTAGAGATGGCGGTAATGGCCATGATCATCTCCGGCTCGAAATCCCTAGTCGCAAGTTAGAATACCTTAAAGCGAAGATGCGACCACGTGATTGGCGTACATAGCTGTATAAAGGAAGCATCCCATTAGGTCTGCATTAGCCTTCAGGTTCCTCTCGATAAAGTAAGGGTCCTGGCTAGCATATTTGTCGATAGCCAAAGACACCCGGATGAGAGGGTTGTTTTCGACCTCTTCCTTGTATTTGCCCATGAGCGCCTCGATGAGGTTTAAGCGAGGGTCTCTTGTCTTGTAGATACGGTGACCATATCCGAAGAGTCTGCCCTTGCCTCTCTTCACACCCTCAATAAAGTAAGGAACGCGTTCTGGGATACCGATAGTGGCCAATGCCTCGTATGCGAGGTCAATGGCACCACCGTGCAGTGGGCCATAACCGCAGATAATTCCGGCCATTGCAGCCGAGACTGGGTCTATGAGGGTAGAGCCCGCATGTAGCACCGCAGCGGTTGAGTTGGTGATTTCATGGTCCGCATATAGGATCCAAAGCTTGTTCAAGCATTCTTCGATCTTGGGGTTCTCGGTAAGACCCATCATTCGTAAGAGGTTGGCAATCAAAGATAGGCTTGGGTCTGGGGCTGTAAACTCCTTCTCGTTCTTGTGGCAATAGATCAGAGCTACTGTCGTAGCCATGTATCCGATAGTACGGACGAGAGCTGCGTCCGCAACATCTAGACGACCCTGGAACATAGCTTTTTGTGTATGACGCGTGGCACAGATAGTCTCATCGGAAGAGGCGAAAGCGCTCATGCCCGCGATTATCATTGGCATCGTCTCAGCATCGCGACTGCATGTGATGAAAGACTTGTTAGTATTGTTGTTGCTTTAACCCCACAGGCTTGGCTGAATTACTTACGGGAATGCTGATATCACTTTGGTGACACTCTCAGGGGGGTTCATAGCGAAAGCCATGCCAGCTCGGACATGGTCCTTTTCTGCCTGGGTCGGGAGGTGACCCCAGACGATGAGGTGCATAACATCTTCGTAGACGTAGTCGTTGAACAATTGTTCAATGTTGAAGTCTCTGTATCGGATAATGCCCCGGTGACCATCACTATCACACAACCGTTAACTCCGAAGGCTGTGTCAGAAAGAGGATGAGTTCAACTCACATGTATGTAATGCTAGACTCAACACATGCAGTATTCTGGTAGCCTTGATCGATAACACGAAGACCCCGAGAAATCTCAGGACCATTTCCGTTCTCCTTCACGGGGCTACGTTCCGGCGCGGTGATTTTGGCTATGTCTGCGGCTCGGACATAGCCATCATCGATGGGGATCTTGTAAGACTTTCCCGTGCGGGAGTCGACTACTTCGAGTTGTTCCATTGTAATTTGAGTGACACAACACTGATGTAATCTGATTGATTGTCTTGGAATGAATTGTGAGTTGAGTTGAGTTGAGACTACGACTACGACTACGACTTCATGTGAACTCTATTAATGTATGAAGCCTTATACTACTGCTTGCTCACTGAAGTTTCCTTGCGGTGAGATGAAGACCAAGTCTAGGTCTGGTCCTCGGTAGCCGCCAAGTCCATCGATATCATCTAGATTGAGCTGGAGCTGATCCCGAAATCCTGCAATCCTGCATTCCACCAATCCACCAATCCAGCATTCCAGCAATCCCTAGTTCTCCGGACTCCGCAATCCCCAATACCTGGAATACCACGTTCTAGGCGGCTAAACTTGCATATGTTGCATGCATGGCCTGTGCATGGCCATCGTGAAGACTCTACATCGCGAAATCTCGATGATTGCAGCGTAGAACTATTTTACGGATAAATTCACACAGCTTCACGTTCCTTGCTCTGCGAGTCGACTCTGTGTTCATCACATCACTCCCAACTTAATCGCTTCACTACTCCACTCACTCAGAACTCCTCCCAAAGTCACCGGCATCATGGCTGCTGCTGCTGTTGCGTCTACTTCCGGCCTGATTGGCATGTGGAACGGGACGAAAGATGGCAAAGAAGATGGTTACGTCGACTGGGCTACCGGCAAGACTAATGTAAACAACCCCAAGGAAGTCAAGATAGAGGTCCAAGACATCAGGACACTCAACCCTCAGCCAACCTTTGAGTCCGAAGGCTACGGACTGGTGAAGCACGAGTCCGCTCTGACCACGGAACAATTCCTAGCGGGCACCACCCCTGAAGGTACGACCCAATCATAGGGGGAATGTGTGGACAATCTTACCACATTTTCTAACACGACTCCAGGCAAGGCCTATATCGAGGATGTATACTTCAAGGAGTGTGCCGAGCTGGTGAAGAAGGTGACTGGCTCGCAGGACGTGCTGCCGTACGTCTTCCGCATACGCCAGAACAACATGAAGCCGGGGACCTTCTCCACCGAGAAGCTGTCGCACACGGCACTTCCCGTGGCCCACGTCGACCGGGACGACGTGACCGGCGAGAACGGCATGCGCGAGCTGCTGAGCGACCGCGCCGAGGACCTGCTCAAGAAGAACGTCCGCTACGCCCAGGTCAACGTCTGGCGGACCATCGGCGAGCCCATCCAGCGCTGGCCCCTGTGCTTCGTCAACCACCGCTCCGTCCCGGACTGGCACTATTCCACCCACATGGCGCGGGTCTTCCCGGAGAACGACCCTCGCGTGGCCATCCGCGGCGAGAAGAGCCACGATAGCGTGCTCAAGCACGACCCCAAGTAAGTCAAAGTCGCGGAATAATCCATCCTGCAGCAGATCGTGATCGTGACCGAACCGAGAAAAACTGACTTTTTTTTTTTTTCCGCGTGTAGCTACAAGTACCACTACGCCAGCGCCCTCGATGTCAACGAGGCCCTGGTCTTCTCATCTTTCGACTCGGATATCGCCAAGGTCATCCCGCACGGTGCTTTCTGGGACGACTCGAGTGCGGAAGACGCGCCCATGAGGCGATCGATTGAGGTGCGCTGCTGGGTTGTGTTTGATGATTAATTTCGCAGAAAGCCGTTGGAAGTTACTCCGTACCTATATGTGCCATATATTGTAGTTCTGTATGCGTAGTAGAGGATAATTCCGTAGCAGGGATATATTTTACCAGTTCACTTTTTGCTGGGTATTAGTGGGATCGTCATTAAGGCAGATCGATGTGGAATAAACAATCTTGATTTCCAACGCCACGAATTTGGTAGTGATCGATCAGGCTAACAGATCGACCACCGATATGCTTTTTCATCGTCATCAGATATTTCCTAATACGTCCGGGATGGCACCCCAGCGCGGGATCGGACCGCACTGCCGCCATCCGTCGGGATCATGGTACAATTCGCTCTATCTAACCCAAACCCAGAATCTCATTAACTGGGTGAATTGTCCCAGGCTGACTAAGATACACCGTATTAGTCCTATTGCGTCTTTCCTTATCACTCTCCAGACCGACTCATGATTGGGCACGATAGCTATGGTAGCACTCAGGGCTTTTATGCCGACATCACGCTGCATCGCAAGCTAGGTACGACAGCAGGTTAATAATCGTACTTGGCAGATGCAGATGCAAGCCCCCTGCAGTTCGGACAGCCATTGTCACTAAGTGCACATGGCGGTATAAGCCCGGTAGTCGACATCATACACACTAGACTAAAGGAACTACTGTAACCTACTGTAACCTAGTATTAGGCTGCCCAGGCAGTTATCGGATAGATCATAGTATAGGCAGCTCATCCTGGTCTTCCTCCGCTGGCGGCGGCAGGGGTCAAAATTGTCCCGTAGAGCATATTCCGACGTTTGGGTAGCATCTGAACAGGGTGATAAGTGGGCAATATCTTCAGCCCCGAATCTTAGCGGTCTGCAGGTCAGATAGCCAAGACTTCTCTTGTACTGTAGAAGAAAAAAAAACTGCATGCGGAAATGGTGTAGTGGTACCTGGGCGTGGGTCTTCTCTCCCAGTCAGGACCCTCAACCACCGATGCGTATCCAGCGTTTTACTACATTACACTCGGCGGATGAGTCGGAGCACTGCACTGCACTGCAACGGTTGGGCGGTTGGATGCAATGTATGTAGGTAGTGTAAAATGCAGTCGTCTAACAGGATTACTCTCTCCTATTTCTGTACTCTGCTAATCATATCTGGTGCTATTTTATACAATGATATATGTGCCGTCTATGTGTCTCTCCTAAGAAGCATTGGACAGCGCACGTCGCAGTCCGGGCGTGCAGTTTTGAAGACCCATCTGGGCCGCGGTAGTGATGCAACCATCACAATAAATTTTCCATTTCTGCTGCTTGGTGGTGATAACGATCACCGCAGTACCCGGCTGGGATGGTATTATCTCAGCTTGCTAGACTTTGATGCCAGCCTTGAAACCCCATCTTAGCCGATCTGAGACAATTACCCAATACCCTAGAAACATAGCCACCCTGAAAGGCCGCCGAGCCTTGTATTCCCGCGCGCGTCCATGCGCCCTGCCTATGGGCTTTGTAGTGCGGGTGGGCCGGTTGGGTTTTGATTACTTGCCCGCTTCAGTATCGTAACATACCTGCGTTGGCTACGCCGCCCATGTCACCAACTGGCCCCACATCCCGGTGGTCAATGGCCTGCCACTGTATCTGGTCCTGGGTCATGGACGTTGCTGCCGCTGCTGCCACGGCAGCCGCCCGAGGGTTCTCCAATACTGCCAGACGACTGGGGCGTGGCCGGCCATTGGAGTATCGCCGGATCTTGTTGCAGCTCTGCTTGGCTAGATGTGTGTCTCTGGCGGAGCTCCTTGTGAAGATGGCACCGCATAAGGGGCAAGTGCACTTATTGCTGGCTCCAGATTTCTCCTTCATATGCCTCATCAAGTTGCTTTTAGATGAGAACTCTCTGCCGTTGCATCCGTGTTCCCAGCATCGAGGTTTCTCGTCACGCTCGGCTAGTCTGTCGTCGATCGGGCCGTCTAGCAAATCCAGCACTTCCATCGGGTGGTTCAGCGACGACGGACACAGGACATTGGATGACACAAAGGTGCTCGGTGTCTGCTGACACGATGTCATCGGGGTATGGAGCATATTGGACCCATTGGATAGGCTGCCAGCAGGGCTGAGACTATCAAACTCGAAGAGACTACTGAGTATCAGTCCGCGGCCGCTAAGTCTTCAATATGACGGCTTACCTTCGAGATAAATGTTGGCTGTCGAAACCAGTGGGACCTCCAAATACCAGAAACTCGTCTACTAGGCCGGTAAACGAGGCCGACGACACTGTATGTTCAATGGTCTCGTCGGGGCCTCCCAGGTGAAAGGGACTCTGAGATAGTCTAGGATCCATACGCTATGGCATGACCCAGGAGCCGACTGAGTGTTGGTCACGTTGCAAGACGGGTTTGGGAAAGTAAAGTCAAAAGTGTTGCCACCTAGGAAGCAACTGTCTCGAGATCATCAGATCTAATAAGCAATCCGATCAACAACTAGATAGTAGCGCAGAAACGGGACTGTCGGTACATGCCGTCGTGGTAGGCAAATTTCCAATGCCGCACGATCACCCCTAGTTCTTAAGAACAGGTTTGTCTCCCCTATAATAGCCATTACATCCATTATGATGCTAGACTCGCCCGAAATAGTACGAGCCTTCCAATCATGGCCCGTCGACAACTCTAGAACAGGAGCAGAGCTGATTGCCACATTGACAAATCGGGCGATTGTGCTAGCCCCGAAGTGTCGATCCCCTGGTGGGACGGCTCAATTTGATGGAGGTGGACCGGGGCAAAGGGCCTGAGCACTGGTCACAGGATTTATGCGAAGGCGTTTGGGAGCTATGTACCTACTCACCAGGAGGAGTCGCATTTGGCTGTACAACGCAGACGCAAGAAACCTTGCACGTGCAGCCAGTAACGTATCCTTGTTTGGCTTTATAGCAGCCAAGGCAGCGCGGAAGGGGAGGGCAAGGGGAGGGCCTGGGGAGGGTGCCAAGTGGCTCCACGTGACCACGGTACCATCGTATATCTCACAATCTTATTCGGAACGGCGCCTAGATCGACGACTGGGGAGAGTCTGGGACGTGGAGTGTGGGGGTATGTCCGTGAATACTCATCGCTGTGCTTATTGGCATGTTGGTGCCCGGCTGGCTCAGCAATGATCGGCATGCCTCGAGCTAGTAGACTCAGTATGTATGCTACCTCAGAGTTGCATCGAAACCCTCCCACAGGTGTACTTGCTGATATTGGCCCACTGCAGTACCGCTTAACAAATCATGACTGTCGAGGTATTGAGGCCTTTAAATAGAACCGGGGCCCGTGTTGAGAGCCATGGAAAAAATGCTCTGCATGGTCCTGCATATATGCATTTTACGGTTCATCTGGATAGGGTATTCAGAAACGCTGCATGATCTCAGCCTTCTTCTTGTTGTTGCCCTTTTGGAGTAGGTAGGCATATGGGCAACCAAAAATACTCTAGCTGCCAGCCGTGATACTCAACATTACGAACTACTCGCAGCCGAGGGGGTAAGAGAGACCAAGACTCCGGCGGTCAAGTTACAAAACCCGTGCATCGACGTTGTACCTTGTATCCCGAGGCAGACGTACCTTTCCTAGACATCGTACCACTGTGATGAGACTGAACACGGCATACAACGCAGACGCGAGCTCTCAGCTTTGCTGGAAGCTATCCCGTGCTGTATCCGTTTTTGGGCTGCCGCGCTCGCGTTTTGAGTCCTAGCTGCTGCGCATTCTGACCGATTCTCTCTTTTTTCTCTTGGCAATGTCGGCTCGCCCTTCATAAACGTGCACAAGTGGACGCGAAGTGTTTCTTATTCCATCAAGGATGGTCTTGCTTCCGACGTTCCTGTTGCGCTCCAGGTCGCCGGCCATGTTAGTGCATGCGGTGCGCGTAACGTTAGCACCGACTTGAGAGTTGAGATGAGAAGAATAGTGCCGCACGTCGTTGCTCTGGCCGGGTCTAGTGATGGGGCCTCGTTTCCGGGTAGCTGGAAGCGGGATAGTCTACCCTCCTAGCGGGTGCACAACTCAGAACTGATACTGGGCATCAATCGCTCCAACAAGAGCACTATTGTTCGTGGACCGAGGGGGCCAGCTGAAAGAATACACCTATCTATCGCCGAGATGCTGTCAGCACGCTCGGCTGGATTGAGGCTGTGTAAGTCCGGCTCTGGCGGGCGGTGCTTGCCCCTCTGCCGAGGTGCAGGGCTTCCGCTTCACCCGAGAGGTTCCATCGGACAGATCAAAAAGTCCTTCGCGCCCTGGCAAGGCCAGCGAACTGCCGTGCTTGCCTCGCCCGTCTAATTAAAAGGGCCTTGATCCGCGGAGGTGCAGAGGCGCGGCGTATCCGCAGAAGGGCGGAGCACGAAGGGAGCGGGACGTCCCGGCTCTTTGGTGATGCCGGTTAATTAATCTGGCTCGGTAATATCACGGTAATCAGTGCTAGTACAACCATAGCTAGAGCACCGCCGACGAGACGGAGCGCCGGGGCGGTCAGACTGACTGCAGATTGCCACGACGAACAAATGATAAGCGTGTTGGTGGTGTGGAAGCACACAGGACTACAAGCTCCCGGGACCCAGAAAATGGATTCCTCCATGTCCCAATATCACGTGATCTGGACCCCTTGCCACCTTCCCAGTGCATCGTCCGGCTAGCGAGAGAACGTGTAAGACGATGTACCTAAGTACCTTATTTATCTGTTATCCGATCGCGTAATAGAAACATTTGAACTTAAAGCTGCTCATACCTATTTTCATATGCATCACATTAAGATGAATGAGGCTGTTGATGTTCTATAGCCTCCGTTACCTTTAATTGGGAATAGAATGAATCACAACCCATGAGCTTCATTTTGAATAGGTAGCCGAAGTTCTACAATAAGCGGACGGATTGCCAATTTGGTAGGTAGGTAACTACTCCATACCGGTACTCACGCGAAATCCTCATCCAACAACTAAGACCCCGATCAGGAACGAAAATGTTGTCCCAGCAGTCGGGTGTATTCACGCACAAGCTCATCAAGGGCACACTTCTACTCACATGGGCTTAGTACTTCATACGGAGTTTCACCATTTTTGTCATCAACGCCAGCTTGGTACATCATCGCTTCATAGGGAATAAGAGGCACATAAGCCTACGTGTTCTGCAAATGTGAATTCGGACCGTCCTGACAGCCTTCGGGCTCTTCTCCCAATTTTCAGTCAATTAGATCTCAGCTGCCTCTCCCCCATGAGTATATAGTCTACACTATTGATGATTTGTACACACGACAGCTGCCGTGTACAGGGCCGTGTTACAGAATAGTTATCTGTGTGTTGGAGACGAGATGATAAGTCCATCCCGAATCCCTGGCATTGGAGGATCCGATCCATTTGTGTCGCAAACTCCACAAAATAAATGTCCTGATTAGCGCCCATCATGCTGCGAACCAGCGCTCCTTCGGCAGCACTAGTGTGGCGGCCTCATCCCTCTCTCAAGCAGAAAAGCTCCGGTCAGTAAGGGCATTCTCCCCGGTGCCAAATCACCTGCAACGCGTGGCCATTGACAGAGTGTCAACGCCGCTGGACGAACCAACTGCCGCAACCCTCGAGGTTTGGAGGCCAAAAGGGGGGCCTAGACACACGCCCTAGTAGCTCCTGATCTTCCCGATGGCGACCACGTCTTAACCACATTGGCCGCTCCGTCAGACGGCGACGCAAAACGCGCAGCTTCGGAAAAGAGACAACAGATCAAATCAACCCGACTCGATTCGGCATAATATTATCCCACGTAGCATGCTTATTCTAGACCATACGCCAGCGTCGTAGTGTTACATGTGTCACGCTCTATGCTTCAAAAGCAAATACCGCTTTCATTGACCGAGGACCCTCCAGCACAGCATCATACCCTTGAACGCGTTGAGCTTACCAAATACGTATTCTGCTCCAACTTCTTTACGAACAGGCTCCGTGAGAGGATTGCGAACAGCGTCTAAGGTGCATTAGCGGACAGTGTAGGCCGATCACTGTAGTTGAATAAGCGCAAGACACGGGCACTCTTTGAGCTCCTGGGTGTTAACCACCTTCCACTCATACCGGGAGATCAAAATCTATCTTTCATCGACACTTCCCGGCACATAAATCATTAAAAGTGCTAGGTTTGAATTAGGGGAGTGGAATTGGATTGAATCGCTGCGAAGGCTTCGACGGCGAGGTAGTTCAAGGCAAGATGGGCCGTAAAATAGCTGTATTACAATTTATCTACTATTTTAATGAAGCGGACAACTCGAGTATCACTATCTGAAGTTCAAGTAAACATGTCTGGCTCGTAGCTTCCCTCTAAGCGTAGAACACAGCCTTTTTATTTCATACCCAGTAACTGCCTTAAAAGACATACATTAGTCCTAGCCAGCGGTGTTTTAAGAAACGACGATCTTCCCCTATTTCATGATTGGAGATGAATTGAGCAGAAACAAGAGAGCAAGATCTGTCAACTAGAATTACGCTGTCAGCCAACCTGACTCCTCAATGTTCTAGCCCTCCCATGCGCCCTATGCCTTCCAGAATCGCTCTGAAGTAGGAGCTTCCTGTTCCTGCGCTCCTTCATGACTATGGTAAGTGTTCCTAATCCTCATGCACTCAGAAGTAAATTTCTGGAAGGCACCCAGCCTGTCGGATCTTCGGGGTCTTATTAAGCATTCTACCCGTCTATCCTTGGGATAGCTAGTAATCAAACTTGACACCGTCGTCGCTGAGTAAACTACCACCAACAACTTCTCTGATGGTATCGAGTTTGATAAGCACCCGAGCCATCCTTTCTGGATATGCGTAAGCAAACAGGCGAGTTGTAATGATACCTAGATGAGCGAGTTGAGATGGTTAAATGCTCGACTAGGTGACCCTTTACTCTAAGTATCGAGGGTTGAGGGACCCGTCACTTGAACTGACGGGCATCGAGCGGCTTGCCTGCTGCTAGATGATAGCGCCTACAGATAGACAAGGCTGTGAGCTAGATCCTTCTGAGCTTAAAAAGCGGGAATTTAGAAACGTCTCTCGAGCTTTCACTATGAGAGCGGAGCTTCACAATATCTGCTGGTGGAAGCCGCTACGAGACCGAAATATTCATACGGAGCCGAAATTTAAGTTGGTCAGAAATGACTGTTCGAATAACGGAACAACTATACTGTCGAGAAAAACATCAACAGAAGTACATACACCTAGCCGAGATTAGATGGTTGAAAACGTCTTTTACTCCCGGTATGGAAAATCATGAAGCGCCAGATCGCCGCAGCAGCCCAACAATCAGCGCGAAATCTCATCTTTTATCGACGAAATAGCAATTCATTTACTGTTTCAAAACCCGTAAGAGAAGATGTGAGTAGACTTACCCTGGATGAAGTGTGAATAATAATACTATGAGCTATAATATGTATCGCTATCATCTTATAAACACTCCTAAGCTGGTTAGATCTTTATCTCTACTATAATTATAGATAAATGTTTTTAAGATGTTCCACTCGGAGAGAAATCAGGGGAATGAAAACCTCTCTTAGGTCATAGTCAATATGTCCTCGAGAAGTAAAATAAATAATTTTCAGCCATAACATACACATTGTCTAAGACATAGGACAGCAACTAATTGTGCTATGTGTCTCCGTACTGAATTTATGTATGCCCCTAATTGTTTTAAAAATAAATCGGTCACGCTGAGATGCCAAACCAATAGTATCTTGGTTTTCTAGTGTCAGAGGAATTTCCCAGATTGAAGATATGGCCACTGGTAGCCAGCAGGTGGTCGCAGTATTGTATAGTTAGGGGCTAGGGCCTAATCCTGTTGATTCTTAAATATCCTCATCATAATTTGGAGAAATGCATAGTCTTATATATTGCGTGTTACCCAGACTAACAGCTATATAACCTGGCGATGCCGGTGGCCAAGTTAGACATGTAGGCAGCAGCCGTACCAGAGCTGGATCGAAACCTCTTATACTAAGCACCTAAAGTATCGACCCGTATACGCTTCTGCCCTGCGTTTTCCGTTCGCCGTATTGTTGTTGCAGCTTTCCATCTCCCTTAAAGGGGCCCCTTTTGCTCTTTCTACGGCTTCCTTGACTATCTAGGTTGCATGCCCGCAAGTGCGAGCTTCAGAAAGCAGTTCCCGTGGAACCGCATGCGGCTCAGTCTTATATCATACACCCAAATATTACTAGAAATGCCGTAGTGCAGCCGTAGCAAAAGACGTTCAACCCTATGTTGACAGACCCTTCTGACATCTAGGCATGTTCGGCTCTGTTGAGTCGAGAATAGCTGTGGTTTCCATCCTCCGGAGCTCAGGCCGACCAATATTATCGAAAGACATATCATCTTTAGGCAGGCAATGAATAGTTCGCTGTTCAGTGTAGCTGGCAGAACTGTCTCGACGTTAACAGAACTAGACGGAATCTAGCTCTCGATCATTTCGAAACTGAAGTAAGCATAAGAGGAAGTGACGAGTTAAAACTGCATCCTATTAAGAACAGCGGTAGAGATCTCTACTCCACAATAACAAGACAATGTGAATATTTTGATGTGTCTGGCTCAGCTCGAACTACGAAGCCGCGGTTCCTCATACGATAAGCCAGTGGAGAGGCGATGAGATGGATGTAAGGCATACATACTCATTATAGTAATCAACTAAGTAAAATATTCGCCAAAGTCTCATGTTTTGATTGAGTTTGATGAACACATTATTTGACAGTGACATCATCAATTGTTGTGTAAGTTGGCGATTCATCGAACCTGCTCTAATTATTCATTGCAAGCTACAAATCTTGATGGAGAAATCTTAATAGAGTCGAGATTGATACTAAGTATAATCATCAGGCCATCATAGATATGATGTATTAGTTTTCGACGCAATTCGTGCTTTATATTATAGAATGCTTCTCTCACCATCGAGGCTACCGTTAACTTGTCAATCAACTAATTGGCCGCTCTAGTAAGGGTTGCCTACTATCATTCAGCTGGACAACGCGTGGTAGTGAGACATGAATTAGGTGAAAATTGTTCAATCTGATATCTATTTGGTAGCCTCGTAGACAACCCAGGTTCTCCCTACTAGAGTTCGTCTTTTCTGAAAACCCATTCGGCCACATGTGCTCCGTGCTCAAATACATCAGAATAGGGCCAGATCAGATGAGTATAACCACAAGTCACCTCGTCACTCTAGAAGGAGATGGCATCATCAATATATTTAGGGCAAACACCCTGAGTGGGCCGCAAAACATGTGTGTTTAATCAAAAATGCTGTTGCAGAATCCGTTCAGCATATTTCGCATATTTGAGCGACTACATTCATCCTAGCAAATCGTCTCATTCATTAAATCAATTTATCCAGGCTCGTCTGTTTAGTATTTCACTCTCACCGCTGATGGCGTGTTCGGAGACAAGATGAGAACAAATCCACTGCAGGGATCTGAAGTGCTTGAGACTTAATTTAATCTTCTACTTTAGTCTAACTATCAGCATTAAGGCGCCACTGAAACTATTTGTAGGAATTTTCTTCTTTAGAATTTGGGAGGTGGCCATGAAGTAACTCATGGATCCCCAAACTCCACCTGGTCACTACATATCATGTACTCCCGAAGAACAGAAAAGAAGCCAAGGCGTCGGGTGATACAAAACAGCGATCACGGCAGTACACTAATGTTCTTTGTTATTAGGCTCCGGCAAGGCCGACCCTTGTTGAACCTAGTTACCTAACCTAGGTATCTAGGAAACCTGTGAACAAATTAGTGGGTATTAGGACAATGATGATGAGGCCAGCCAGTCTCAAGCCTGACCCTTACTCGACCAGTGCATCAAAACGGAGCTGAACCACGGAGTGTCCGTGACAATTTGCCCTAAGGTAACAAGCCAAGATACTGTAGTACACCTCTATGTGAATGGAAGCGCATCCCAGGACCCCCCCTATCCCCTTTGAGCGTGTTGTGGTGCTTCGTAATATCTGCGTCGGGAACGCGCGGGCACCTGTCCACACCCGCAAATCTGCAAGGACGCAGGGCAACGAAGCATATCCCCGTCAGCAGCAAGGAACACAACCTAGGACATGCATGCATATTGTGCTCTGTAGATTGACAAGATACAAAAGACCGTTGGCCCCTGACTCTCTGCGCTGTCCACCTACGGAGCTTTACACGAGTGCGACTTTAGCTACACTAGCTTAAATAAAGTCTACAGACAAGAGAGTTGATTTCCAAAACTAAGCGCGTGCTGAAAGTGTGGAATATTTGCACACCACCCAAGCCGAGGTAGAAAAGTTGGCGTCTCACCGCTCATCTTGCTCAAAATGGTCGTATCAGAAGACCATCATCGTACAGTTCCAGCCTAGCCCATCTCCCGGATATCAACTAGGAATTTGGTGAAACGGTGACACACCACCGCATGCTGCCAGGCATGAGAAGTTGTGGAACGGGAAACCCTGCTGTAGCCGAACAGCGTTTTGATTTTAGCTAAATTTGTTCTTTCCAGAATGTGCGAATCCCGAAGATATCGGTGGTCTGAAGTGATCTCTCTCGTCTCGCATAATATGATACAAGCACATGATGTGCAATTGTAATCGTTGGCTGCTCACCATATAGGAATTATTCAGTCTACACTCTGGCTGACTACGCGTTTGGACAGAGGCTAAGCATCGAAGGACGGCCATGAAAACAGCATTGAGTGTTAGTGAACTTAAAATAAAACCTGAAGAGTCCCATGTCGACAGTATAAGGTGAACAGAAAGTTACAAGATATAGTTGGAGAGTAGATATCGGAAGGCAATGACAGTCCTGAAGTATATATTATCCGCGGGGCCATATCGACTTTATCTGACGCATTAAAAAACCACGCAACCTGAGACAAGCAATGAAGGTCATGATAGACATCAAAATGAGCACGGTGTGATATTAGTATTAAGTGCCGCAAGCTGACGAGTTGTCAAGCAGTCTTGCCTGGTGCGCATCAGCTTTCGTACCCCCAACTAATGGGGCAGCAAGTGACAGCTATATCCTATATCCTTCGTCGGTTGTTCCTTCATGGCCAGCACATTTCCTCCACTGAGTAGTACTATTCTTAAACAAATTGCAAATATGCGCCGAAAACTCCAAAATAATTTTGCCAGAATCCGTGTGGGCGCTAATTACTGGTTCCTCGTAACATCGATACCAGAGACAGTAGAAATTCGCAACGGCTGTCTCAATAGGCATCCACCAGAAACTAGGAAGGAAACAAAAACAAACCGAAACGCCGATCCATGCAAGACAGACAGCCAGCGCGTGTCGTCATTTTCTCATCCTCCGCTCATTCGAAAAGTTTAAAACAGTCGCTATGCAATTTGGAAACAAGTTGTGACTTGGGTATCCTGATAATTCCAGATAATGCCGTCTTCAAGGGAGCGGATGAGATTCTATTTGTGAAGTATAGAAATCGTCGTAAATCGTAAGGAGCGTAAATGGTCGAAATTTAATGCAGTACTTGCGTAAGGAGTGTCTATCGGGTATCATCCGGGTTTTGTCGTAAGGAGCGTCGTAAGCTTGGTCATTAGTTAATAGTATTAAGGATAGATTTGATAAATAGGGAAAGTGGTGGTCGTTGTGTCGATGCAGACATGTCGGTATAGCGAGTCCTGTCAAAGGAGCGTGGTGTACAATGGCGTCTGTGTCGGAGAAATAAAAACAAGTATTAAAACCATGTAAATCAAAGGTAAAAAATGGCGTATATGATCCGAGAGCGACAAAGACTGAAGGGCCCTGTGTTTCGATCTTTTCAATCTTCCTCGTTCTTTACTCGTAGAGGCGCCGTAGAGACGGATGAATTATGTCGATGGTGCGTAAAGTGCGGCGAGGGTATAAATATTGGCGAAGGCGCTGAAACGGAGAGCGGGGTGGTTGATCCACCGTACCCAGTCGTCGACCACTGCTGAGGTTCCAAAAATGGCGAAGGTACCGCCTGATGAGCGTCGAGCTGCCATGCTGAAGCGGTAGTGGCATCTTGATGAAAGTGTATCTCAGACATAGGATATTCGGGCGAAGGATGCTGAGTGCTAACGGTCCTGAGTGCCATGGTCAATCAGTTGTGCCCTATTCGCATGCTGGTATGGATGCGTTTCAAGAGTGTTGCCACTTAGATCCATACGGGCTGGATTGGAGAGACGAACCCAACACCAAAATTGCCATGCCCCGCTGCGCCTAGATGAGGATATTCTCCCATGTTCGTGTCGAACGAATTGAATTCGTCCTGGTCGCTGTACACAATGGATCCTTCGCCAAACGTGGACGATGCTGGACTGTAACCACCATAGGAAGGCGAAGGGATATTGAGATACTGCCCGCTGTATGGCGACGAGAGCGTCAGAGGACTCACTGCGCTACAACAATCGGGCTCCGGTGCGAGCATCGACAGGTCTTCAGTACTCCAGCTAAATGCTGGGCTTTCACCGTAAGGCATGTAGGAATTGGTGGTAGGCGGCGTCCCATGCTCATTCAGGTAGAAATTAGGGGGATCGAATTGGGGAAACGACTGCGTACGCGTCGGTTGAATCCATCCTAATCGCGAGCGGAATTCATGAATCGTATCAATAGGAAATTCCATCAGTGACAAGGGCGTTTGGACATCTCCATCAAGATTTCCCGAAACGTTGATTGAAAGAAGGCGTCTTGCAATCTCCTCAACTGGCCCAATTGCCAGGCTGCCAAAGTATGCCGCCCCGATCTCTGGGAAGAGGCGCTCCATCATCATGGCGGCTGTGTAATAATGAGCAATAACCAACAAAGCGCTTGGTGAAGCCCCGTTTTCTTTGAGACATCCAACAGGCAGCCAGAAAAGCCAAGTTCGCAGTGGACGCAGTCGATCAAATTGGTCCTCAATCGATTGAATAGGGCTGACCTTGCGGGCACCTTTTAGGAAAGATGCCAGTTGTTGAATGAGCTGAGGGTCTTCCTTGTTCTGCTTCAGATGAGCCTCAACCTTTGCCAGCTGGTTGATATTACGTTGGAACGCCTCGAGGTCCTCTTTATGTGGTTGATTGGGTTTGCGGTCCGGCTGTGGCGAGGGGGGAGCAGTGGGAAATGTGCTGCTCTCAGCAATGAACTCCCCAAATTGAGATCCGTGCTTCCATGGCTCCATGGCATCAATGACCTATCAAGCGGGTTAGTCTAGTCGGTCAAGCAAACGTGTTTCAATTCCCTACCGACGAGGTTCCTTGCATGAGTTGGGTCCAGCTTCGCCTATTCCATGTTCAAATTAGTGGTTGTTACTCGGGTAGGTGCAGATTTTATTGCTTACCAATCTGTAGCTTGCCATGAAAGAACGAGGGATGCAGCCAATACAGCGTCGGAATTCTCGGGGGAGAAAGTTCCGATTGCTTCTTGAAGTCCTTTGAGAGCGATACCACGGTGCTCGTACGCCATGTTGCCAACTAACGGACAGCTGGTGAGGAATGCGATATGCTCAGCCGAAAATGCGAGCAGAGCATGCATGACATAACGCTGTGTTGCTCCAATCGCGAGGACCCTAGCCAATGATTAGCTGCTGTAGTATCCACACATAGCTCAGTACCTACGTGGGGATCTGACGAGTCCACAAAGTGAAGTTATTGGCATCCATCGCATTGAGCTCGTGGCAGATGGAGGCAACATGATAAATTAAGCGCAACTCCTCGACAGAAAAGCATTGAGGTGACGGTGCCGAAAACACCAGGTTCGGGAATGGGAAGATCCCTGTGTGTTGCCATTCCGCAATTGTTGCCTCGATCGCCGGGGTCCACATGAGATCAGGCTTATCAGGAGTAGCGGCTCTTTCATCAGGGACAGAGACATCATTGTAGGGGCATCGAACTTTATGCTTGGTGCAGTTTCGGCTGTAGATAAATTAGCCTAACATGGATCAGTACTTGCTGAAATATTGGGGCTTACCATTGTGGAAAATTCTCATCGCATCGGATGTGTCGGCGTTTGCTAATGTTATTGATCAGTAAGATGTTAATCAACGATATACCGTGTAATACTTACCAGTTATCACAGCCCTTGCGCGACTTTGTGTGACTAAAGGAAAATGTTAAAATATTATCGAGAGCTGACGTGATATATAACGAACCTTCGACGAGGAGGACCACCGCCAGGACCAGCCATTGCAAATGAATATAAAACAAAAACTAGAGAACTTCATTAGTAAAGTGGCTGCATTGTATTGACTTCATCGTCCAACATCCCATAACAAAGTTGAATGCCAGATTCCAGAATAGGCCAAACCTGAGCAACGGGATACATACATAAAACAAGACACGTGAAATGCCGTGCCAATAACACACAGCGAGGGTAAATTTCGGAGCAAGTTGGGCGAGCTTTGTGAGCAGATTCTTCCAATCAACGAAACCTAGTAGCAGGTCTTTATCCTTTTGGTTGCAACTTCGGTCGAGTCGAGCTGGCTAGCAAGTGGTCGACATAGATATCGGACAAGAGTCTTCTGGCAACTCGACTAAGATAGCGACGGACGATACGTTCACAACTGCCAGCACGAGATATTCGTTGACTGATATGAAATTTGTCTAGCTGATTATTCCCTTTCAAGGTGTTTGAGCGATTGAATATCTCGTTGCAGGTGGGAGAGCACAGGGTCAACGAAGATGGGCCAACTCTAGCAGAGAGCATGCAATGTCATGTAAATTGCGATAGCCGATAATAACAATCGACTGTCTTGGGTATGTCGACTACACAGCTGGATCACCTGCTTGCGTTCGGCTACAGCAGGGATAATTTTTGGTATCAATCAGTATGAGCGATAGTGATGCGGGTAATACGACAGAACGGGTGCGATTCGGAGGAGGCGGTAGGAAGTTGTAGAGGCTCTCGAGTTTCCAAATCTCCAAAACACAAAAAAAGGAACAAGCGAATGACAGGAGTCAACGAGGACTTCCTAAGAGGTGCGATAAAGCGAGTGTGGTGGTGAGGGTTGATGCAGCAGCTGCAACGCCGATATGGATGATGGAGATGATGGGACGGATTAAACAAAGTTGGAGCAAGTTGGGGGGCGAGCTTGTTATTATAATGCCTAGCAGGCAGGGAGAACACAAGGGGAAGAGGCTGTGTGGGCAGCAAACCAGGAACATGCTGCTACATGCAGCCAGCACACCCAGTGCAGCCAGGCAAAGCCAAATGGCAGCGAAGAGGCCAGTGCAACCCGCGCCTGCAGTGTAGCTAAGGCCATTTTAGGTCCATTTTTGGTACCCGTGCATTGCTGTAGCTGTAGCTGTAGCGTACGCCACACTACACACAGTTCTTTCTCACACCGTATTGCCAGGGCTTTTGGGGTTAACAGCCAGACCAACCACAGCGGTATTCCACGGCCCTCTTTGATGGCCAAGCTGTTTGCCCTTGGCTACCAGCCCTTCTGTAGTTTTTATTAGTACTTAAAACAAAGACATAATTCTAAACAGGGCATAGAGAAACAAGCAATCAGAGCGCTCGGGATTCACTCTCTCAACACGTCCATGAGTGAACTAACATGTGTGCGCCTCTTACACTACACTACAATTCCTGCCCGCACGGTTAAGCCCTAATGGGCATGCCCAGCGGGTGTTGTTGTTTTTGGCTAGTGGCGCAGATGGATACAGCTAGGGATTTGCAACTACATAGGACGCTTGCTGAGCCGCTACGTACCGGTTAGTAGGCCTGTCTGTACAGTGCCTCACAACCCTGGAAATCAGTCCCTATTGTACGGGGTAGGTACTTAGACATTGCCAATTCGAAGATAGTAGGATATTAAGACCACCAGGGAATAAAAAGTGTGCAATAGCATGGATTGTTACAGTTATGTAAGCAACTATGTAAATATTTCTCCTGCATGCCCATGTTTACGTTACTATCGTTTATATAAGCGCACAGCAGCCTCAGCAGTTAGGCAGTGAGGCGTGAAGTGTAAGCGATTCAAGGACCCTACGAGACTTGTAGGTCGTCAATTCATCGTGGGGCGCAAGGTAACGGGATATAGTAAGCTTCGGGTTCTACCCTCGCTGGATGGCTAGAATGATATAAGCGGTGGTTTGTACCCAAGTATGTATCGAGAGGTATTAGTATTGGTACTGACAGCTGACGCTAGCGAGGCGAAACAGCACAATCCGCTGAGTCTTCTTTGTGTCTGTGTACCCGATGTGCATAGGCGGTTACTATGACATCCTCCCCGGAGTCCCCTAGGTATAACACTACTTACATATGTAGTACGCACATGCATAGTTTGAGTTCCATCACTTCCATGAGTGCTACGGTGCAAACAATGCCAAGATGCGTGTGTCAAGTACGTAGCGAATCTTGAGCGTCTTTGTAGTTTCATTGACTTACCAAGATCTTCAGAAAATATTTGCTTAAGAGGTAGGTACATGTCTGGCACTGGCCAACCCCATGGCATCCTGATATCTCTATGTGGCGTTTAAAAAGAGCTGGCTATGGTGGGCACTGGTGTACTTGGGTGATTCTATCTATATAGCAAGGAACAGGCGGACGTGCTGTCACCGTCTGGATTGTTTGATGTGTCTAACGTTGCAGGGCTTGCGAAATGCCACTTGCTTTTGGTTAATTCAAAACTCTAACATATTCCCACACTGGACCCGATAGCACATAGCTACGTACTTCCACTGATGCATACTGGTCAAGACTCTGATATTCTTCATCTCACTAGTACACACTATCTCTTTTGTATGTGCCCAGCTCCGAATATTCAAAATACGTTATGAGTGTCACCAACCCGGAATTTATGCGGCCTAGGAAACGGTAGCCCATCTTTCCAACGTGAAATAGTCGTGGCCCTCATATCATTCTACAGGCCTAGACATGCTGCAATGTAATGTAGAGAGTAAAACTTGAGCTATGGCAGGACGGAAGCCGAGTGATTAGGACTCCAATAAGGGCAGTATCAAAGAATGCTCAAGGCAGTTCCCTGTTCGTAGTAGCAGTGTGTCTCGATGCCTCCAGGTTTCAGGTAGTCAATGAGACGCCATGTCTCGGTATCTGTAATCATATACACTAGCCACCAAAGCTTAAGCTCTCAGACCGTTATCATACGCACATGTATGTAGGTATTCCAGCCTCAGTGCGCAAATATCAAATAAAATGCCAGCCTAGCAAAGTAGGTAGTGTGTTTAAATCTTCCATTCAGCGCAGCGTCTCCGTCCAAGTCTACATGATAAACTTGATTTATAGAATGCCACCAAGCTGTCCATAGAATGATGCTAGTCAAATGCCGAGGAGCGCATAGCGCAAATCTCTTTGAACTGTTGATCAACAATATACGTACTCCAGATAACCGCACAACGGGTTTGGAGCGAGTTCCACTTGCGCCTGTGTACAGACCCAAGTAGGTAGGTACTTAAGGTACTTAGGTAAGGAGATACCGGTAGCGTGCAGGTGAGCAAGCCGGGTCATCAGGATCGGTCTGCTGGCCGCCAGATGACCTAGCCTCCGTTGATGTCATCTCTGAAGTCATCGGTAGCAATTCTGGCAGGGTCAAAAAAACACCATCGTGGTCACCATTATAATTAATTAATATCTGTCAACTTTCCCACCGCTTTCGACGGGCAACACGGTCATTTTAGAATTTCCATTCCACATGATTGTTGTAATACAGAAATGCAACCATACAAGAGCGATGAACATCAGCGTGGTCAACTAGTTACATGTACCAGCGCATATGATAGACTAACAAGGAGCAAGTTTAGAAAGTCGCGTGCAAGAGCCAACGTGATTGCTACAAAACCGAATGAATGGAAAGGGAATTATTTGTGACTGATAAGCGTCATAATAAGAAGGAAAAAAATCATTGTACGGAGCAGTCTATCCTATTTCTCTCGAGATGAGACCCTTGCGTACCCCATAACCCGTTACACCATGCCCACCCGCCTAACGATGTTAGTCGAAGCAGTGCAGCAACACCACAAGCATTAGCGGGCACCTGTAGACGCATATCAGCTCTGATGCCATATAGAGGCTATGATCCTTGAGGAAAGAATCAGAAAGGCTGTGAAAACCATTCCCACCATGGGCAATTGTCCCCTTCTCTTCACATCACGGGTTGCTCCTGTTAAACTAGAGAGCGGAGTTGTGACCATGTGTTTTGACTAAGAGTTGAATTCCGTTAGTGCACACAGGAGGCTAACGTAGCGTGGTCTCCATGCAGGGATATTCTGCAAAACGCAACGGGTCTTCAGGGCGGATCGCCCATGTGGTTGGCTGAAACACCAGTTTCTCGTGTCCATTTTTGGCGTCCGGGCCAAGTGGGCCACGGATCTGACCATCTTAAATCCACCACAAAACCCACCACCTCGGGGTTTTTTACATGCGCTAGTAGAATCCCATCCCAGTGGCCCAATCCCTAGGCAGTGTAGTGCACATATCGATAGTGGGAAATATATGATGCACGCACCAGGCCAGCATAGCCTCAAAGACGCCGCCGCCGACCCCCGAGACATTGGCTATTTCCAACTAAAGGACCTATTCTCGATGTTACGCTTTCAAATACCATGTACACTACACTATGCTACCTGAGTAGTACGGTATCTAGCCACTGATATTCATAGGCCGTCACTACTTACATCTCTATACGTACACTATATCGAGCGCCGTTCCAATAGCCTACCAGGAGCTATACCTGTGATCAAAACTCCTACATATAGGAGGCACTGAGATTTGCGGATCGCCGGCATACCAAGATCGAATGAAGCATTGTTGCCCATAGAATCCAGATATCAAGGGGTGCCAAAACACGAGACAATGCAAGGAAATAAACTCTATCGACGCGTGCAAGAGCAATTAGGACAGCGTCCCATGAATAAGGTGTAGCACTGCTGCCACGTAAAGCCTAAGTCTCAAAGCAACCAATATTGAAGGTCTCATCCCACTCCATCAGATGCTATTGTACTATCTATACTACACTAACACTACACTACTAACATTCTTTCCATACCGTACATACATCACTAGTAGGTACAAAGTATTCAGGCTAGTAGATATGGTGTTCTCACAACATGAAGATACTTTTGTTCTGTACTATGGGAACTTCTGAAGTGTAGGAGAGATAGGCTAGTTCAGAAGGGACATACCTCCGACGGCAGAACGCAGACTTAGATACCTAACTTACCATCCATATCCACCCATCATTAGGGCAGTTCATACGCCGCGACGGCCGCAGTTTGTCTCGAGTCGGTCAGTACCTAAACAGCCGCTGCTAGCGGGTCACAGTATACCACTGTAGGTATACACACTGGTCATATGTAAATAAAAGCCTGCACTTAAGTATGGCCACGATCTGTTTGTGCATGACATACCGGTACCAATCATTGATTGCTGCCTACGAAGTACAGCCCCCCAAATACAACGTTTCATGATCTTCAACGCCTTTGGATCCAAAGCTTCGCTTGTCGCATATATGTGTTGTGTACCCCTCATACCTGTACACTAAGAGAGCAGGTAGTAAGACTTTCAAGTTGGAGCTGAGGTGCCAAAGTACATGGATGCACTATATAAATACTAGGCATGTGAAGTAGCAGCCTACCTACCTCTCATGCAGGACATCCTACGCCTTTGCATTACCATCCGGCATGGATAAAATCGGCTCATTGTTAATAAATCGTCCTTCCACGTCATCAAATAATGACGTCCAGTAACTCCGAAAACTATGAGCCGCTCATGATATTTATCTTTCGTATATTTATCTTTCCTTCAATTTTTGCCCTCATTTACCAATCTGTGACAACATGGCTACATATTTGTATCCCATCTACTAAGCCGACCCTGCGCTGTGGTCTCTGCTGTGGTAGAGGCAGAAAGAGGGTCTCGCTTTACAATACTCTCCAAGCCTGGATACCTGCTCGGTTCTATGCTGTCCGTCCTGTCCCTATACACATAGGTTCATACCTATCTACTTACTTATTTGACAATTTTCGCTTAATTTGGTCCAGGCCCTCGCTGGTCGACGTTCTCTCCTCTGATCTAGCTGCCACGTATGAGGATCTAACAATGCAAAAGGCGTTCTTTCCCAAGGGATTGGCTGGAGCTGTTGCGTGCCGCCAGTCACAGATATGCACGAGCTCTGCATGAGCTCTGCCTGAGTTCTGCATGAGGAAGCGGTGAACGAATAACCTGCAAGAGCAGCTGCGGGATGCATCGAGCCAACACCCAACCAGCAGAGGGGTCTCCGACTGATTCGTTGGTAGAGATGGCACTGTTTCTGCAAGACATGCATCAAGGCACGCTAGTGCTGTAGTGTCTAGTGTATGTAAGTACTTCGTACTATCTACGCATACAAAATACTGGGAATGCACACAGGCAGATAGTGGACTAGAGTTCCATTGTCTTCCGATTCCCCATTAGCTACAGAGTAGCGTACCTGGAAATAGGTATAGTGTGGATTTCCAAGCTGGCTTTGGGCTCCGGCTTCGTGGCACGATTCCATCCTCACCCCAACCACAGCATTAGTAATTCGAAAATCGTACCATGGCTTCAGATTTCCTCCGTTCGTCTGCCCTTAGCCCCAATTCACCGCAGGTCATGCGTAGAAGCATCGTCAACCAGCATCAGCCAGAATCAACCAGAACGGTAACGGCAACGGCAACGGCCGAGAAGCCGAGCGTTGGGCGTTGCCCCAGCGAGTGATTCTCACAAGGGACCCTTGCAAGCTTCTCGAAAAATCCCACCAAGCTTGGCTTAGTGCTTGCTGGGATCAACCCCAGGATGGTCCATGGAATGCACTATCTGTCTAAAAGCTAAAAGATGCAAGTAGCCGATTTGCTGGAAAAGCTGGTTCTCAGACCTAAAATTAGAGATTAGTTAACCATCCCCGACAATATCCCTGGTAAGCGAGCACCCAAGCCTGCCCAACCTCTCCGACCACCACGTGCAACCATTGGAGACGCAGCCACATATTGTGACTCTACCTGGTTGGCTCGATATGTGCCGTATGTATTGGTTTCCATTCCCCACGCAAAGAGAGTAAAGACGACGATAAACTATCTGGCGCTGAGGAGAAAGGCAACACCCCACAAGCCACGTTGGAACGCTGGACATCAAAACGTTGAGGCCAGAATCCAAAACGTCAGGTTCATTTGTGTTAGCTCGTGACCTCATACCCTATATTCATGAGGAGCGGCTATAAATCCAAACACCTGGAACCACATAAAAGATTGGGGTGTGCGTCAGGCTCCTCGCAAAACCCGACAGCCATGTCACAACGGTATACCCCATTGCTGCTTTATGTTGCGTATGTCGAGGGATCTTAAAGCGGAGTAATTCGACTGTTTCTATCTGACCTCGCGCGCGTCTAGATATGCCTCTACTGTACGGAGTAGTTATCGAAGAACCGATAGATACCGAGCATGCAGCCTACGTACATATCTTTGCGCTAGTTGCAGGCAAGTCGCGCCAAGCTTGTGTCACCAGATACAGCAGTGATACTATGGATTTTGACTCTCACACAGGTTATTGTAACAGTCCCGAGCTGCAGCGCAATATTTGAATATGAACAATGAAGCTTAGGTCTCGCATATACACTATGTACGAGGCCTCAGAAATTGTACAAAAGAAAAGTATTCCAAAGCAAAATCCGTGGGTCATTCAAATTGTGTCATAGTTGCCGTCCCTCGAGCAGCATTCGTCCGCGAAACCCCCAATCCGGAACTACGTGCAAACGGCCGAACGTGATCTCCCGCGGTGCTAAAGGTCAGAGTAGTTCGCACAAGTCTTAGCCGAGGCTAATGTTTGTCCCGCTCCTGCACTGCTCTTGCAAGTGAAAATAGCATCCTCGGAAGTGTGAAATTCCGAAACCACCCGTCTCAGCGGGAATTATGGGAGTCAATAGATCTACCTAAGCAGCCTCTTACCATTGGCCGTTGCATCAAGCTTCCCCCTCTTGACCCCTCTCCCCCAAAAGGGTCCTCCACGCCTGCATCGCTGCATAGTGCTTTTTTACTGCGCCACGGCATTCTACATACAAATAATGATCAGCCAATAGCGGAGAGGCCTGCGCTGCACAGGAGTGCAAGTGCGATTTCTTTACCATGGTACGGGTCACTTAAACTAATAATACCGCCGACGCGGCGCCGAGGGTAGGGCTTGACGTCCAACAAAGCCCTCTCAGCCCTATTACATATAGTCCTGGAAATTCCGGGGTCCGATGGAGATTTGATTGCCGTGTGCCTCTTGAAAACAAAGCAATCGACGATAGGCACTCATCGGGTTGTGTAATGTGAGAGGCCTATTTTCCATTGCTTGGCAGATACGATATAGTGCATCAATAGAGAGGCCTCTCTCGTGAGCACGACATCTATACGGTTTCAACGTAGAATTACTGATAGCCTGTCATTGATCTACACGATACCAATAAGTAGGTCATCTTAGATATTCATAGGGCTTTGCGGAACACTATGCATATTGTGCGTCTGGCTCGTGGCAGAATTCGAGGCATCCAAGATAACCTCGTGGAGCTAGGACTATGGAAATTGGAATACGTACATCAACCAGGAATTGTCACGAGATTTAGGATCAGCTTCTCTGGCTCCATGATTTTGATTACACCCGTCAGCACGTATAGTGTATGTAAATGGAGGGGATCAGCAAAATTTACATCCGCCGTTGCTTTCTCATCCAACTAGTGTATGTGTTTATTATTGCATAGCCGGCTCAGTAGCTTCACTGATCTACGCGAATGTTGGAGTACGAAGTACAATATCTCAAGGCTGCCAAACTTTGGCAATATTCAGCCTTGCTCTGTGTTGAAATGAATATTCTCCTAGCTTGAAATTGGTATACCTAGTGTAACAATATCGATATCTGTACACGCGACTCAGTTTCCTCGGTCGTCCCTGCCTGTCAAAGCTTTGGCCGACCCGGAGCAAACCCATGCCGGGTCCGCCGCCCCACAACGGGGCCGGCAACCCTCCGGCATGTTTGATTGAATTTTTTTTGCGCTTCGGAGAAATTCCTGAAAGCGGCAAGGGAGCATCCGAGACAAAGATTACTTCTTTTTTTCCTTATTATGTGCCGAGGCACGCTGCAGAATTCAATACACCGTCGTTTTGGCTTGGCGATGGATGACCTCATGGGTCAAACCCAATAGACCAGGGGCCCCTGTGGCCCAGCGGCTAATACTGGAGACCAAGCAACTATGCTACGCTACACTGCAATAGGCACTGTACCTATCCAATCTACCTAGACACAAGAAAGGATAGCCTGTAGGTACTCCGTACACGTTGGATACTTCTGTACCTGGTAAAAGTATCGCAGCAGCCACCCGAAACGGTAGCATCTTTCAAGAATCGAACAAGGGGTCCATCAGCCGAACATCTCTACGAAGCCGCCCAGGGACCGATCAGCCAATATTTAGCTAATTATCGCAACAGTGCGCCGGACCAAAGCATTTGCCTAGCTACCTAACCTAGCTGTTCAGCAGCTATCGTTGCAGACGGCGAGAGCATGGGAGATACAGATACGAAGATCTCACAAGCAGTAAGCACGCTCACCGGTTCCTGACTACCGGTAGAAAATGTCTAGTGTACCTACATTATATTTCCATATACGGATACACGACGTATAAACACATATGGCTAGGTACGTATTGGTGATACATGGGGGAATGACTGGATGGACTTGCCCGAGGCGGTTCGTTAGTGAGGAATGGGGGCGGCGAATCACACCGGCGCGCGGCGTCGAAACGCAGAGCACCTCAGCCCCGAATCAGAAATATTAATAAATACTTTAATAACCAGACCGTCGCGGTGGCGCATGTTACGTTGACTTTGCTGTCCTCTTTTGATTGCGTTCCGCCAGCAAAACAGCACAGCACAGCACAGCCGCTGGCCGGTGTCAGTTCACACTGCTACCTACAATTCCTACCCAACACTTACACCGTAAGGTATGTACTAGTAATACCTAACACCTTGTAATGCTGCGAAGGCACAAAGGCAACAAATCAATATACATAGGCAGGTAAGCGGAAGAGACATACATACAAAAACACGGTGCGTCGCATACTGTATCCCTGTATGACGCTGCCGCGAGATCCGATAGGCGACTGTCCGAACGGTACTTGGCACTGGCCCAGCTAGATGGTTGTCGCTATTTAGCAGTCCGTACTGTGAGTAATAGTGCACGCCTCTTTGTCCGCAGCTTTGTGTGCCGCTCTTCTTTCTTCCCGCCGCCGCATGATGTGACCCGCCGAGTATTTGACCGATTACGTGTGCCTACCTTACTTACAGCATATGCGCGCCCGCGCGCCAGAGCGGTGAGTGAGCCGCCACGGCGCACGCACGCGCCTCAGGCTTTTGGTTTTGGTTGCGCTCAGCACAGCAAGCAAACAGTCGGACGAACGAACGATGACGGCGAGATTGTCGCATGATCGGCCAAGGAACTGGCTGGAGAGCGAGCGGTGGCCAAAAAGGCAACGTTAAACTGCGCTCACTCTCACTCTCTTTCTCGTACTCTCTTTCATTAGGTATCTCCCCCAACCCGGATAAACTTGTCCAGAGCACATGCTCCGTCCTTGTCATGCTCTAATTATCTCCGTGTTGGCTCGGGGTGCCTAATTTTAGACGATTTGTTGGTATGTACCGTCATCCGCCTAGTCGGCGTCGAGGTGCCTAACACTATTGCGCTGAGATGAGACCGGACCACGATGTCAAATTGCGGCTGGCGATGACCACACAATGCCATCACTGCATGGCAAAGCAGAGAACGACATGCAAGTAATGGTGTACGTCGGTTAAGAGCTCCAGCTAATAGGAAGTGTTCGTGCCTTGTTGCGCAACGATAGCATTACCATCCATGTCTATAATTGCCCGTAGCGAGGCTCCGGCTATGATATCTCTCCCGGCTCTCGTTTAAGCTTGCCCGGTGCGTTATAATTACTTCGTAGCTGATATGCATACAATCTTCCGACATAATACGGAGTTTTCTTTCTCGGTATTCAAGCCACACAGGCTGATATTGCTGGTCTCGAGAAGTCGAACTCAAGACAGAAAGCTCAAGACAAGGGAGTTAAACTCCGCGACCGATGAAGATGGGATGATCAGTGAAGTCAATCAGTGAACATGTCACTTCTAGTGCAGTCAGCATCCGTCTTCCTACGCGGAGGATCGACACGCTCGGTCCTTGGACTATCAGCAAGGATATAGATCCTAGATAGGCAGGCAGTCACAACGTCCGCCTTGGAATTCAATTATCAAAAATGGTTGGTCACAGACTAGAGAGATCTACTGTCACAGCCAAGACCAGGTTAGAAGGAAAGTTGAAGTTGGGGTTCGATACGAAAGTCAATTGATGTTAAACGTCGCAACAGGCAAGAGACTTAGAAGTTATCCCAATACAGATGACAATATAATGAGATCGCCTTCATCCTATGATATTGATCATAAATATCTGCTTGATACTACTCCCGTGAGAATTTCTTGCCTGGAAGAACAAGCACATCCGTTGGAGCAACAAGTATATAACGCGTGGTTATCGATAGAATCACAGATTATATACCAGGATGTTGACTTGAGCACGCATAGTGAAGTCATGCAAAGAAGCTTCTACTCAAGCACTATTATCCGGTTCCATTCAACTGGATAGAAATGCCGTTGCAAAGTGGTATCGTTTCGAGAACAGGGACCACGGAAGACAACAGCCTCGCGATTTTATGAAATAATCTCGTAAGAATGAGTCTGGAACTTCAAAGTTTCCAATCTAGCAAACAGCCTCTATTAAAAATTAAAATTCTAGAGAATATGACCCGACTCGTAACTCTATTATGGATCGTTCTTTCTCTATATAATCCAACGGGCCAAGGCACCGACCTTAGAATATTTGACGAAGCAAGACTGCAGCACGATTATAGGACAGCCAAATAAGAATAGAATATTATTAAGTCAAACACTTAATCATCTTAGCCCTCCGGTAGTATACCGTGGCAAGACAGATAAGTTGGCGAAGATGGCCAACTTCTGGTAGTTTGATGCTTCCTAGTTTATAGTATGTCATAATCCCCTCCACACCATAGTTATACTCCTTCAAGATTATAAACTCACACTGTTATCGAACCAAGTAGTAGACCATCACGCACAGTCATGAAAATGGAATGTTGTCAAGGCGGACACTTAGCCATCTGCACCCCTTTTATGTGTCAATACCGCAAAACTCACATATTTCGACCGTAGTACGTCGCTGCTGAGTGTCAACACCATTTTACGAAGACAGATCCGCAACTTCGATGACTCACGGAAAGGTTTATCGAGATCAACTGGGCGAGAGTGTTGAAATATGCTATGAGCATGCTTTTAGCGTATTTGTTTTTTATATCACACGGCCTTCTGTCGTGGGATAGAGGTGTAACTATATACAACAACACCACTCGTGCCTTGCGGTGAAAGTAGATGTCACGGACCATATACTGTTAATTCCAAAAGGGAGTAACGGTATATGGTCCCTGACAGTAGAACAATGTCAAGGCGGACACTTACCCGTTGCACTCCCTAATACACGCAGTATGGTAGATCCATAATCCAATATCTATCTTCAGCACATATAATCATGCATTTCGTAGACCTCGAGTTTTGCAATTTAGAGGGATCAGTTCTATATCTCGACTCTGCCTCCAATACCTCAACTCCATGATATCAATCCATATAATTGACAGAAATGTACCTCTGCCAATACACGCGTCAATTACAACAATTCAAACAACGATCACTGACTATGCCGGATACGATTCGACGCTAGGGGATTCGTACAAGCTCCCATGAAGCGCTAGATTGGGAAAAGAACTACGGTTTCTCTGCTCACGACGGACCCTATCTCTCAAATCGAACGTAACTCGCATCAAACAGATAGATGCTCTCGTCTCGTTCCTCTCTCCTACTGTCTAATTATTTATAATAGGAGCACTGACGAGTCGTGAAATACCATGTATCCTTATTGGCAGATCTATCCTAATCTACCTAGGAATCGTCCGTATAAGAGAATGAGAAATGATAGATACTATGAGCACAGAAGTTTCCAGAAACGAGAGGGGAAGGAAGTGGGCTAGCTACGCGAGTGTACGAGAGCAAAGGAGCGATTACCGGGGAGACATTCAGCAATAGCATCTGTACGGCAAACAGGAGACGCGAGCGTACCGGTCGATAGTTTAGGAGACATTAGTCAGGCTTCGGCACGGTTTTTACCCTGGCTACCAGTAATTATGGCTGGGTTAGATAGCCGTTAGTCTGAGCGATACACGATATCGCAAGGACATGTCTATAGATCTCGCCTCTAGACAGAGTCTGGAGACTCTCCCTAGACAGTCCGATACGATCATGTACTCGCATGCTGAGTGTAGTTAACTGGACGGCTGCGGAATGAATACGGCAAGAGTGGCATGAGCAACGAATCAACCAAGTTTAGTAACAACTCCTTAAGGTTGAAGTGTGATTATTGTTCAACAAAGCCGTGTTTTGGCTCTATCTATAGGCTTCTCTATCTATTCAGGGACCAAGCCGGCACTATACGGAGGCGGACTATTTCCTCTTTTTCGCATTACCGGTGCTCATGCCTGTTGCCTTGATATCGCCATCGACTTTTTCGGCTACAGTGGAATCGATCTTGGGTAGTGACTTGGGCTCTGCCGTGGCTTCCTTCGACGGCTCTTCATCATCGCCACCCTGGCCAAACTCATTGACACGGGTGTAGTCAATCTTGTATACCCAACGCTGGTATAAGTAGATGAAGAAGATAACGTCATCTCGCAGCGTAGCCAGGCGATGCAAGAATGGCATCTTGATAGTGAAGGCGAACAAGTCGTCGATGAAAGTGTTCAAGAACTTGTACATCATCGCTTTCCCTGGCATATGAGCCACGCTTTTGAGGCGATAATTGATGTACAATGATGGTACCATCATGAGGAAACCATACGCATAAACGGAGCCGACGAGCGTGGTGATAATGTAAGAATACCATGACTTATGGGATTCATAGTAGAGAGAATAGATAGCATAGCCGATCAACAGAGGTACACCAGCGATGTACATGTATTTGAAAGCAATCTCGTCGTATTCCTTCGTCTTCTCCTCGGTTTCACTCAACTTGTACTTGTCTTCGAACGCGATGCGATAGGGGATCAAAGAGCCCGGCGGCGCTTGGCGCACTCTCACGTTCACAATTGTGGTGATTTTCCAGAATTCGATAACGATACCTATGCCTTGGGACCCTAGGATCATCCAGCTCGTGTTCTGGGAATTATCAACTAGGTAGAGGAAGATGACACCTTGCATGAAGACATTTGCGAGAATCGAGCGCACAGAGATGCCGACATTGTCCTTCTTCTTACGATAATGAGCAATGTCGGAGCCGAATGCGAGCGTTTCAAGGATTAGATGAGCAATGCTGACGACGACGGTGACGCCTAGGAGCCAAGGATTAGTGTCCAGTAGGATTTCTTTGATGAGCTCAACTTCGCTGCCATCGCTGCCGCCAGGAAGAGAGCCACCAAAGGCAGCCTGTCGGGCCTGTTGCTTGGTATTGAGATCCATAGTGGCCATGACATTGAATTGCCAGTTTCTCAGATTACCCAAGTCAAGGCGTAAGGGGAGCGTCTTAACGGTGTCATTCACGAGCATCATGTGAGTTTTCATCTGCCAGAACTGGTTGACAAATAGAACCGGATCTTTTGAGAAGTATTAGACATTGCAGTGAGACAAAAAATCAAGCATGGGTGTTCTTGTAACTTACAATACCACGAGTTCTGGCCAGTGCCATCACGAGCACCCGTTGACTACGCTGAGTTAGTGTGGTGCACAATACATGCAGTTTGGCGACCCTACCTCAATGTTCAAGAATTGCTGAACCGCCGGTGCTAGTTGAGAGGTGCTCAGTATTCCCGTATCCGGAACGAACGATAGACTCGTATTCGGATGATAGTAGTTGGCGATGATGGGGCCAGATACGTCTTCCGCGGGCTCTTCTATAGCGTCGGGGGTATCTTGTAGCAGATTGCGTGTCTTGGCCTCCTTCTTTTTGGGAAGATATTGAGTCAGAGGATAAGTGAAATGAACGGCAGTAGCGGGATCAAAACCGGAATCCTTAGGATCCAAGTTGGACCCAGTCAGGCCGAAATAGAAGTGGCCCCATAGGGTGCCATTGTTCTGCACTGAAGCGGGCACGTTGAAAAGAGTCTCGGCAGACCGCCTGTCACTGTAATTGCCAATCTTGAAACCGGTCTCTCTCAGAGCAACCATCTCCTTGGGTACGCTCGCGATCTTGGCAGGAATGAAGCTCGGAGACACGGTGACGACGATGTCTATGGCGCTGTCGGCCGGCCAGATGGGAGCCAGGCGCTGGGGGATGCGGTTGTAGGTGGCGCCCGGATCCAAATCGGCGGGCCGAAGCTGGTACGCGGGGATGTCGCCCGTATTGGTAGGGACCTGTACCACATTTCCTTCGGTGTCTTTCATGGTGGCCGTCTTTGGTTGGTTACCACCACCCATGAACTGCTTCATGAGCATCTGGATGCCGAACCATATCAAGACACCTT
Source organism: Nemania sp. FL0916 (assembly GCA_022578715.1). Taxonomy (NCBI): domain Eukaryota; kingdom Fungi; phylum Ascomycota; class Sordariomycetes; order Xylariales; family Xylariaceae; genus Nemania; species Nemania sp. FL0916. Next base: position 44,225 of record MU390389.1, read on the forward strand.
GTAGGATCTTGGAAAAGATAGATGGCTGTAGGGCGACAGAATCACCACTCGTTAGCCTACAGCTGACGTCTAATGCGATGCAGCGATGAAGACCATGTTCACAACGGGTCAGAGGATGCGCGACATACACTTTGGTTGCTGCTTGCGCCATCGCCAGCCGGGGGCGCATTTGGTTCCGGCATCGTGATGGCACCACGTTGTTGCGCTCGCCGGGTAACACAATCAAGTCCTACCACAGGTCGAATGTAAACAGGTGAGACAAACGAAGAGACGAAGGAGCCGAATTGAAGGAGAACAGAACGGCCGTTGTCAAAAATCCTGGTATATACGCGTCTACCGGTATGTACACGCCGCGTTTTCTCTCTCCAAAAAAATCGATTGAGAAGAGATGTATGTAAGGTAATTACCACAAGGGAGACGTGGTTTCGCTAGGTACCTAGACCCGCTCAGTGAATGATACTTTGAGGAAGCTACGGTCTCTGCTGCGGTACTCCGTACCTCGGAATTGCGACTCCCCGGCTGGCATCCGGCTGGCGTCTGACTGGCAGGACATCCGTCAGCGGTATCCTGGGTAGATTGGACGAATCATAGCCTGCATATCCTATGCCACTAGGGTCCACTTAATACCTGGATGGGCACTTACCTAAGGCAGGTACATATCTACATGGTGGCAGACAGCCCCTCCTTCGAGGCCACTTGAGCCCCTCCGGACCGGTCTCTGCGAGGGCCTTATGCTGATCCAATCAATGATTCTGCCAATGGTTCTGCGCGTTGACCAACGTGACACGATCCGTCCATATTGGCTGTTGAAAAAAATCACCATACTCATATGACCCGATGTCGACACCGTGGATGGCTTTGCGCGGTAGGCCGCATGGCGCTAGATGCAAGCTGATCAATCTACCGATGCGCTACAGCACAGCACTCAGTACTTCAATATTATACTCTACTTCGTACCAGTAGACTCGTACTTCTGCTACTTCTGCTTCGTTTACTTCGTCCCGAGTGGGCGACGTCATCCGTGGATCAATGGAATCAATGGACCGGCACAGCCAGTCCCGCCCGCCATGCGCGCTGCAGACTCCGGGTCTGAGGGTCTGAGACTGATTGCGGTGCCTGACGCCAGCAGTGCCTTACCAGTTGGCCTTACCTAATGCATGGGAATACTGGGTATAGATCATTGGTAAAGTAGGGGGGTTATGGTGACTCAACGAACCTCAATCTTCCTCGTACACTTCTCGCTAACTACTCAGTGAATTGGCTCTCCGGTTTGGTTTTTATCACTGGTTATACAAATTGCACTGATCATCATTCGCTGGCTCTGTCTCACATCGTCACATCTTTGCTCTGCTTGCTCTGCCGTGTTCTGGTTTGCACGCTCTATTTACCGTGTCTGTTCACTCCGTTTATTCGCCATCTCTATTCGCTCCCTGCTTTTGGTACCACCTGTCCATTATCGAACAACAATATATAAACTCGGTCGCGTGCCCTGCTATTTTATTGTTCTGTCATTCTGTCTGTTTCTCGTTCCCGCCTGTGTGACTTGCTCGCCTTTGCTTCGCTCGTCTGATCCGACCTGATCTGATCGGATCGGATCTGTTCGTCCCCGCCGTGTTCACTTTGGCCTCCAAAGTCTTAGACATTCCGCTTTTCCGGCTTCGGTGTTATCGACCACTACCCGGTTGCCCTCTCGACGATACACATTCCTGTCAATAGCTCCGCTTTTCTCGCCTCCGTTTCTTGAGCAAAGACTCCGGAGATCATTCCGTTTTACCATTTTCACACCATGGAGTCGGGCGGTGCATCTCCTATGCCCACTTCTGTTACTGCATCACGCATATCGACGCCCTCAATGCTCAACCCGAATGCAAATCCGCCGCAGGCGAAGATCTGCGTTTACTGTGGCTCCTCTGCTGGCAAGAGTCCTAAACATATCGAAGCCGCGCGGGCTTTGGGAAAAGTCATGGCCCAGAAGAACATTGGTTTGGGTACGTTGTCTGCAAGCGTCTTTCTATTGCACTTCCGTCTGCCTAGGACTTTCGTTGCTAATCTCTACGATTCTCATGTAGTATACGGCGGCGGCACCGTGGGCCTCATGGGCGAGGTAGCCAAGACTATCGTCTCGATTAACGGCCCCGACGCTGTACACGGCATCATCCCAGAGGCTCTTGTCAAGTGGGAGCGCGACGATACCTATGCCGACAAGAAGGATGCCAACGGATACCATGTCCCCGAAAAGAGCGTATACGGCCGTACTACGGTCGTCCAGGATATGCATACTCGCAAACGTATGATGGCGCAAGAAGTGCTCGAGGGCGGACCAGGCTCTGGCTTCATTGCCCTGAGTGGCGGCTTCGGTACTATGGAAGAACTCCTCGAAACCGCTACTTGGAACCAGCTCGGTATCCATTGCAGAGGTGTCTGTGTGCTCAACATCGATGGTTTCTATGACGGCCTGTTGGATTGGATTCACAAGGCAGTTGAGGAACAATTTCTCAAGCCTGGTAATGCCGGGATCATTGTCACTGCTTCTGATGCTGAGGGAGCTATACAAGCATTGCAAGACTATAAAGTATCAGAAGCACGGTACGGGCTTGATTGGGGTCAGCAGTAACAAATTTCGCATTTGCATCTAGGTCGGTAGTTGATCTACACCAAAGAACAAGAGGGCAGTTGTAAGCAACCCAGGGGGGGGGGGGCATCAACGCCTGTGTAAACCATAACCTCAGCCACCCAACTCTTTGTTTTCCCAACTAGGTGTCAAATTGTCCTACATTGAATCTGTGCTTGTCAGAAATGTCATTCCCGCGTGCAGACTTGCACGAATACTCGCACAATGTTTCGACTACCACACTCACTCAAGTTGTGTGCACGACGTAACATCTACCCCGCTGTTAACACAGATTTTGATCGCAGCTGAGCTTGACTGGCCGGATCTGCGATGCCAGGAGCACAGTCAAGTGCGATGCTTCACCGAAAAAATTCACGATTGGACTGTAAACGACGTGACCACGAAGGGTTGCTATGTGCATCAGTGGCATGTTTTGATAGATCGCGTGACCAGGCAAGCTGTCCGACCTCATTGACATTCACGATAGCACAATGACAATTACTTCTAAGCCCCTTGCATGAGTCTTTCCGCTCTGTACGATTTGTTTGTGGAGAAGTTCGTCAGACGTGATCGGGTTGAACAGAGACGGGAGACGGGATTGACGCCTGATTGGGACCTGTGAATTGTGCTTTGGTCTGGCATAATGCAGGACATCTAGTAGCAATTCAACAAAGAGATACTGAACGATACCACTAATGAGCACTTCCACGCTCGAGCCTCCGGCATCTTAGAGAGTCAATTTAATATTATTAAGTGTACTACATCTGCTTTTGCACATCATCGTATCCATTCTTTTAATCAATGTTTGACTAGGTACAATTGCGAATGGCCGTAGGTCTGAACATGACTAACCTAACTCTAAGTCAGCATAGAAGCCAATGACGGAATGGACATGGTACTGTATCTCCGAGTTTTGCCGGGCCGTTGCCGCCAATTCTACTCCGTACACATCTACAACAAGAGGTGCCTAAACATACATAAGTATCTTATGTAATTAACTAAGTTGGATAGATAGCTTGATATACTATTATGACTCGCTTGCGGGGGAAGACGGTTAGCGGAGAGAACAGTACGCGGTGGCAAGAAAACTGGCTAGAGAATCAATTGAGGCGAAAGAATATGTCCGGCCCTAGCCAAGCTCTAAACCGGTCAATTCCCAAGCCTGCAAGGCACACCTGCGCACATCTTCGGACAATTGATCAACTACGGACATAGATGTATAATTATCGGACAGGTAAACGCGGATAGCGCTGGTGATGGTAATGGCGCATAGTAAGCTTACCCACCACTACTTAACTAGACCAGGTATTCGGCGAATATATAGATAAGTGGATGGTATCAGCAACAACTCAGGCCTACGTAGATGGAGAGATAATTAGATACCTTGCTGATAGATAATCGACAACCATAGCATCGGGAGCTTGAAGAGTGGAAAAGCTCAAAGTAGTTAAGATCCACTTTTCCCGATGCAAGCCGATCGGAAGACCCTTGGAATTTCTGATCCGGGGAAACAATCGCTCGCGCCCTTTTTGTCTATCCATTTTCTTTCTTTTATGAACCTCAATTCTAATTACCAACTTACCTAAGACATATCGCCCAGAGGAGGCAATTGAATCGTCTCACATTATTGTCTATCTGTCGAGCTCCCTTTAATTGGGCAGTCAGTGCTCAAAATTGACAGGCGGACTTGGCACAAACAATCCTCCGAATTCGCGATAATCATCACCAGGGGGGCGCTTCTCTTTTCGGCGGTTTGTGCCAAGTTTATCTTAGGTAGCTTCGCCAAATCTACTTCACAGCAAGTGAGCGTGGCAATGAGTTGTAGTGGTCGCCCGCGCATCCTGTTCATCGACGCCTACGACTCCTTCAGCAACAACATCGTCTCGCTGCTGACGACGGAGCTGGGCGCCGATGTGGACGTCCTGCCCATCGACCCGCCTCACCTCAACAACTCCAACCTTGGTGCGGCGGGTTTCCACGATGCATTAAGGAAGCAGGTGAGGCCGTACCACGCCGTGGTCTGCGGCCCGGGGCCCGGAGCGCCCGATGTCGACAAGGACGTCGGCATCATGAAGCACATATGGGGTCTCGAGGGCCAAGACCTCGTGCCCGTGCTCGGGATATGTCTCGGCTTCCAGAGCCTGGTGGTCAGCTGCGGCGCGCCCGTGAAGAGGCTGCGGACGGGCCTGCACGGCATGATTCGAGAGATCGATCATCTGGCAACTAGTGGCGAGGACAGAGGAAACATGTTCGCGGACGTCCCGGCGTTCAAGGCCACGCTGTACCACAGCCTGCACGCAGACATCGGGCAGGAATCTATCCCCGCGGCTGAGTGGCAAAGTGCGAAATGGGCTTCTCCGCGCGCTTACGCGAATATCGTGCCGCTTGCCTGGACATACGAGGACCGAGGAGATAGTGTCGAGCGCATCTTGATGGGCGTTCGACATCGCAGCAAGCCGTTCTGGGGCTTGCAGTACCACCCGGAGTCGATCTGTACCGAGACGACGGGCCACCAGGTCATCGTGAACTGGTTCCGAGAAGCGATGGCGTGGAATTGCGCCATGGGCAGAGACCCTGCGTCTGTGGCACTTGAACCCCGGATTAGCGATAACTTGGACGCTAGAATAGCCCATGATTCTTCCCCATGGCTGCGAAGCGGCACTGGCTTGGCTTCATTCGGTTTGGATGCGAAATATCTCTCTTTATCCCTTGACATCCCATTGCACATCGAAGTCCCAGACATAGTCGAGATACTACAAGACGGGAAAAGCGAATTCATCGTTCTCGACTCAGCGAGCGCGAAGACGAAGAGGAAAGGGCTGGACGTGCGCGGACGATACAGCATCATCGCGCTCGATGTGGACGAGGCGCTGAAGCTAGAATACCGCACGGGCGAAAGACACATCACGGCGCGTAGGCGTTCAGATTCTTCAGCAGCAGCCCAGGAAACAACCGAGACAGTAGATCTCGGCGCCAAGCAAACGATATGGCAGTTCCTCGCAGACTTCTGGACACGCCGGCAGATGCGCGGGTTCGAGACTCCGGCGCCGTTCGCCGGTGGCTTCATGGGCTACACCACGTACGAGCTGGGGCTCGAGGGCATCGACGTCGAGCTCCTCGAAGAAAGGCACCACGCGCGCCCAGATCTATGTTTCGCCTGGGTCACGAAGAGTATTGTGATCGATCATCTCGAGGGGAGTCTGCGCATCCAGACGCTGTGCTCATCATCATCAGCCTCTAAAGGACAGGAATGGCTCGAGTCGATCAGCGATAGACTCGTGGGCTCTGCAATCTGGTCCAATGCCATGCCCGTGAACTTCGGCAGCAACAGCAGCAGTAAAGTTCTCCAGCAACAGCACCAGCAGATCACGCCGCCACACACCCCGACCGCGGGCCACCTCGCGCAGCCCGAGATCTGCGTGCCTGAGGCAGGCGAATACGAGGCCAAGGTGCGGCTGTGCCAGGATTACATCGCCGCGGGGGATTCCTACGAGCTGTGCCTCACCGACCAGACGCTGATCACGCGGCCGCGGAGCCGCGTCGAGGGGTCCCTACAACCACCACACCACCCCCACCACCACCATCATCAGGAGAAGCATACAGCAATATCATCATCCCCCTCATCCTGGCAACTCTACCGCTCCCTCCGCACGCGCCAACCTGCGCCCTTCGGCTCGTACCTACGTCTAGGGGCCGCAACATTAGTCAGCAGCTCGCCGGAGCGGTTCCTAGCCATATCCATCGACAGTGCAGCAGGGAGCCAGAAGTGCTCGATGCGGCCGATGAAAGGCACAGTGCGGAAGTCTCCGGCGGTCGCCACGCTCGCGGCCGCGGAGAGAATATTGCACGTGCCCAAGGAAGAGGCCGAGAACCTCATGATCGTGGACCTGGTGCGGCACGACCTGCACCGCGTCTGCGGGCCGGGGAACGTCTCCGTGCCGCACCTGCTGCAGGTCGAGGAGTATGCTAGTGTTTTCCAGATGATTAGTGTTGTCGAGGGACAGCTGCCAGCTTTATCCCTGTCTACGTCGCCATTCCAGGAGGGAGAGGGAGATGGTGGTAAGAGTAGGAATAGGGGTGAGGGTGAAAGGGGTAAGGGGGTGACGGGCCTGGACGTGCTCGCGGCCAGCCTACCGCCGGGGAGCATGACGGGGGCGCCCAAGAAGCGCAGCTGCGAGATCCTGCAGACGCTCGAGGGCCCGCGCGGCCGCGAGCGCAGTCTATACTCGGGCGTCGTCGGCTACATGGACGTGGCTGGCCGCGCCGACTGGAGCGTAACGATCCGGAGCTTGTTCCGCTGGGACGACGAGGTCCTTCCATCTACCGCTATCTCTGCGCTCGACAGTGTGGGTGCGGGTGTAACTGTAGCGGACGTGGCGATGGAGACGGAGACCTGGCATATTGGTGCCGGTGGCGCTGTTACCGCGCTCAGCACTCCTGAGGGCGAGACTGATGAGATGTTCACGAAGCTCAAGGGCCCGGTGGGCGTGTTTGAGGAACCGTGAGGAGTTCCCGAGAGCCGGTGCAAGAGAGAGGATGTGAAGGAAGAAATGGAAATTCAACTTTATGAAATTCGCTTTTGTGTTGATTTCCCTCGACTCGGTTTTGACATAAACAGGCGAACAGATAAGATGGGGCGGCTCACGGCGGTTCAACATTGGTTCGGTGTTTGGCATAGCAAGGTGGCGGCGGCATAAGTTACATACATTTGTTCAACATAAATTGGCTCGGTGGGGTCTTTATATATCAACATTAGACGGGACAGGAAGATGCCGACGGATCGGCGCGCATGATGGCGGAGTTCAACATTGACTATTACTGCAGCAACAGCAGCAACGGCGGAGTATCATATCGGGCGTTTTGTTCAACAACGCGGAGCGAATGGGATTTGGTTTGGTTTGGTTTGGTCTGTTTTTGTCTATGGAATTAAGAAAGTGACATACTAAGGGCGGATCACGGGGACCAGACTTCAAGTTGATGGGCCTCAGGTTGAGATGGGCCATCTTCACTAGCAGTATGGGCATGGACATGGGCATGGGCATCTATCTGTAGGTAGGGTTGCCTGGCAGGTCAACAAGAAGAAGAAGGCACAACTACCAAAGTACATCACACATGTATCCACAATGTAGCTAAGTACCAGGCATATAGTTATCAACAGCAGAGCTCCCCTACAACAGACGCCCCTCAATGCTACCATCGTTGGATGGTCGAGTGGTAAGAGTCGCCAGGAAAACGTTGGACGGACGGCTTTCCGGTCGAGGGAGAGTGAGCCTGACTTACGCCCTCGATTCTTTTTGGAAATTTTGAGGTGGGGAGTTCGAGTCCCAGCTGCGTTTACTTTTTTGCCCTTTTCTACCTTTCTTTCTATTTTCATGCTTTTATCTCTCTTCCTCTCTCTCTCTCCTTTTTTTTTTTCTTTCTCAGCTCTTCGTAGCATTGTGATACAATATAAGCGCGCCCTCACAGGCTCGGCCATTATAACGTCTGGAAGACCATACCAATAACATTTGAGCGAAAAACTTACTTGCACATTCAATACACATTCCCGATGGAGTTGTACATGTCCTCATATAGGGGCTTGCGTGAACTCAATGCCTCAGTCACAACAGGAGCTCAAGCACGCCGTCCTTCAAGTTTTGCAACTTAGTGTTTTACATAATTCAGCGCTCATATTATCATAACATGTTCTAACAATATACATGGCTGTATCAGGGGTACCCAAATCATTCTAATGGGCACAGCCTCTATAGCTCATCTCTAGCATGGTCGTCACTACCAACAGGTAACGCATCCATGGCCATCATCTTTACCACCAGACTCGTCCAGCCCGTGAAGTGCTGCGTTCTCTGGCCCGCACCGGTCTCTGGGTTATACTGTTCCCACGCAAATCCCGTTTCTTCCCAGCTCTTGTACACTGTATTCACAAGGTTTTCGCGGAGACGGTTGTATAGATCCCTTGATTTTGCTGCGTAGGGACCGGGCTGAAGAGCGTAATTCTGGTTACAGGTCAGTAATGATCAACAAACGAGAAACGGGTATAGCTTACACGAAGTTGCACGAGAGCGAGGTAGTTCATATTGATCCATACAGGACTTCTCCAGTAATTCTCATCTGTCCCGTAGAATACAGACTTCTTGCTCAAGCTCCGAATGCCATGTGGGCTGAACAGCTCCTCTTCGTCGCCTATAAGGTCAATAATCTTCCCGAGTTTGGCATCGCTAGGCTCCAGAAGACCCATCAATAGAGGAAAAAGCGAGACATATCCCTTATGACAAACCAGGGAATGCTCCTCGAAGTCATCGATAGTAGCATCGCAGAAGCAGCCTCTCGCCTCGGACCAGTGCAGGTCTACTAGATTGTGAGAAATCCCATCAAGAGCTTTGCCATATTCTTGAGCGTGCTCTGGTAGCCCGACTATATCGGCTACCTTAGCCAAGGTGCGGGTCATCATGCCCATCCAAGACAAGAGATCAAGATGAAGCTCGCCGGGATGAGGAGGCTGCGGTCGAGGGTAGTCGTCCAATCCACTTGTTAGACAATGCTGGAGAGAACGTCCACGCCATCGGTAGGCTTCTTTTGTTGAGTATGCGTCTCGATCATACCCTTTGATGTCGCCAAATTGGGTCTTTTTGAACCACAAATACTGGCGGCGAAGCAGAGGGTACAAGTTCCGGAGATACTCTAACCCCAACTCGGGGTTATCGATATACGCGGTCTGCAAGGGATCGCCTGGGGATAGCCGTTCCTTGCCCGTGCTTTGACTACCGTTCGATTTTTGGAGTTTGTCCAGGAAAGCTTCAAGGACTAGATATAGGGTAGGCGGGTTGGCGTAGTGAGGATACTGAACCTGAAATTCCGCCGGCACTTTACTTCGTGCTTCTTCGCCAAGAATTTGTTCCCGTGCAATCCAACCATCTTCGTCCATCAAGTTGTACCAACTCTTTACAATCTCTAGTGCAAGATCGGTGTCCCAATCGATGATGGGAAGAAGGTGAAACCCTTCATCCCAAAGAAAGCCACGCGGGAAAAAGGGCCGGGATGGAATGCTTGAGAACAATTCGTACGGGCCCTCGGGCTGTTCTTGTCTTCGCCCACGTGCTTCCGCCGTACCTTCCCAAAACCCTTCATTTTCTTCCTCGTACTCAGGAGCATCGGATCGGTCGACTACGTGCTGTCCATAGAAATAGCCAATCCCACCAGCCAAGTTTGACAGCATGCTCTTTCCAAAGGTTTCGTATTTGCCTGTGTTGAATGGCGCTTTGGGGGCAAAGGTCTCCTTGAAACGGTCATTGAAGGACTCAGTGGTTAATTTAATCTCTCGTGATAGATCATCACTTGTTATATCCTTCCCAGCGGAGTCACTAGAAAAGAGCACGTCAAATTCAAACGGGCCCTCGAATACTTTCTGGACAATGTGAATGTTCCCAGGCTTTGCCGTGTTGGGCAACTGATACACCTGCCAGGGAGGAGGAGCGGTGTCGGGGCCATATTCCTTGATAATCTCATTTACACCGTTCTGGAGCGCTTGGAAGAAGAGCTTTTTGGCTTGCCAAAGATGATGCGGAGGTAAGGTATCTGAATGCACAACCGTCTTGTCCAAGTCCCTCTGTGTCGATGCGGGATGATCGCTTGTCGGGTGCACTCCGCTTCCCTTCGTCACTACAAGTTTGTATCCGCCAAGGTGTTGAGATGCCCCACTGAAGGTCACATCCTCATCAAATCCTGTTGGAGTGCTCTCAGACACATCGATGGTCTGGTCGAAGTCCTCATTGACAAGGTAGAATATGACGGTGGTCTTGAGGTCAGGCGGAGCATCGTCCCGAGGCTCACCTTTGATTCTCGCTGCCCAATTTCCTCCATGCGCCCCTCCAGGGACCTTGACAAACATAGTAGTTATGTCGATCTGGTTTTTGGCGTCATGGATGGTCTGGATGCCACCCTTACGGGTGTCATACTCTTCCCAACCATAGCCCGCCATATCTTCATTCTGCTCACAGGTGTAGCGAACATCTAAGCGATTAATGTCAATAAGAAGCTCTACCTGGTCAAAAAAGATGCTGATATCGGTCACATACTGCCCTGCACGTCGACATAGTTATCGACTTTGACCCATGACAATGCTGCTGCAATACCTGACGGCACCCTGGAGCGGACACCAAAGTAGAGATTAGGGCGATAGGGGCCCCAGAAAAGGCTTTGGTTGTTTAAGCGGCCGATTTCGCTATGAAGGACGCCTTCACTTTCTACCGTGGCTGCAGACGCAAGCAGGGAGAGCGACAGCAAAGCTGTCAATTGGCTTAGCAGCCCCATGGCAACATTGAAATGAGCGACGAAGCCACTGTGTCGTCGGCCGAAATTAGAGAGTGAGATATGCGGGAAAGCTAAGGCCTGGGCGCAGTTGTAAATTGTAGAAAGAACAAGGAGCTATCTAGCTTGATATGGGTTTGAATTGAACACATTTGTGGGTTGGCGGTTGCGCACTGCACGTTTGCTTGTGCTGGTACCTGTAACAGTGGGGCTCAAAGCTCTTATCGATTAATCCTGACGTCAAAGGGACCACTAGACTAGGTAGGTACTGGATACTCCATAGACGACAATTTTGATAGAACTAGACTGAGAAACGCTACGATGCGATATTGATTTATATAATTTGTGCCAGGGCTTGACTAATAGTTGAAATTGTGTTGGGGCGCTATTTAAAAAGTAGATTCGGTGGCAGGCTTTGTAGCAGAGTTGGTTGCAAACTACCACACTTATCACAAGAACGGTGACATTGAATCCTACAATCAGAGCTCTTTTTACACATAGTTTGTTGGTATTTGCTACGTATATTTAGCAGGAGAAACCGAAGCCCTCTAGTACACAAAATAGACAAATCAATTGTGTTCAACCAGACTCCGTACTGTATGTACAATCTTCACATGCCTGCGTAGGACAGTGGGGTAATGCAGAAATTCTTCTAAAAATAGCAACTGTGGAAGTACCTAGGTAGCGGGGAGATATTCAATTAGGTAAGCCGATCTCCGCTTCGAGATAGCGCGTCCCGTAATTTTAACTAACTCCGCTACGCGGCTAGCTAGCTGCATTCTACTTCGTAGGTGCCCAAGAAAGCTGTTGAAACCCACTGTAAATATTTAGTCCCCAACTGCGCGCAACATCGAAGTCCTCACTCACAGCCCTACGAATACAGGCCCAGCGAACTAGCAAGCAGCATCGCGAACGCATCATATCCCCAATTTATCCATCACGCACATTAAAAATATGTCGGATCACCCTCGCCGGAACCGGAACCGCCCGGACAGCAAGGCGATGTGGGATGAATCCGACCGTCGCGGTCACTACGGCGGAGGAGCGCGAGACCGCAGAGACAACCGCGACCGGTATCGAGATGAACGACCCCGCAGCCGCGATCGTCGTTATAAATCTAGATCACGATCGCCCGTAAGCGAACCGCGCGAGAGGCATCGTTCCCGCTCTCGTGACCGCAGGGACCGAGACCGCGAGTACGACAGAGACAGGCGGCGTGGCCACGACGGCGCGCGAGATAAGGCAGACGGCCGCCAGCATGAGAGAGAAAGAGAACCAGGCATGGAGAGACCGAGAGAAAAAGGCCGGCGCCGTCGTGATGATGCTCGCGAGGAACATATACCAAAAGGTACTTTGCGCGCAACTGCTTTCGCCATGGATAGCACTGACGTTTTCCTAGGCCCGGCCCGGCGCGGTGAACACCGTCGTTCCCTGTCACGGTCGAGAAGTCCACTAGGGAAAGGAGGACGTACTCCACACGAAACACACTCCCCTCTTCCAACACGATCGAAGAACAAGGGCAAGGATTCGGGTCCATCGTCTGTACGGGGCGATTTCGAAGACGACGATTCGGGTCGGGCGAGCGGCGCATCGAGAAACAGAAATATGCGAGACAGCCCAGAGGATGAACAGAAGCGCGGAAGAAAGTCAAAACGCGACAGTGACGTTGATGAAGACGCTATGGATGAAGACGAGGACGAAGACGTTGCGGTTGAGGACGACGAGATGAGTGCTATGCAAGCGATGATGGGCTTTGGCGGCTTCGGCTCGACGAAAGGCCAGAAAGTCGCTGGAAATACATCAGGGGCTGTATACAAAGCCAAGAAAACTGAATATCGCCAGTACATGAATCGTGTTGGCGGTTTCAACCGGCCCCTGAGTCCAGGCCGCTAGACGCGGAAGCAATGTATTATCTGGCTTCTTTGATTCCCATTACGACCTTCATTTCCGTCGACGGGGAGCTGTTATATTTGAAGGGAGCACAGAGCCCGCTAATTGCAAGCTACTCACGGGCCAGTAGCCGTTTTTAGGTCTTGCATACATAGTTCTAGGTGAATTGATACCCACATCTCCATGTTGTATGAACCTGCTTCTAAATCGCAATCGATTAGCTCAGGCCAGGGCTTAGGTCACGATCAAGCTGATCCAACTCCTTGATGAGTATGCTTAAGAAGGCTGCTGAAACAAACCAAAAGAGGGGCCCGGAAGCAATAAACAGCCCGGGGCCCGTAGGACTGCCGCTTGAATTCTTCCTTGTCTCGAATCCTCGCCTCAACTCCTAGTATGTTAACAACCTTAGCCGCGGACAAGACTAGGGACGTATGGTCTGAGGTCACGAGGGAACCAGACACATTGAAAAAACCATTACATCCCAGAAATTAACCAAACCGTGAGACAACTCTATTTCCAACTTCATAGAGACGTAGAACACGGCCATGATCTTCTGTATAAATGTATTCTCCAAAATGAACGGGTCGGCAAGGCCGTCAAGTAGGGCTCTATAATGGAAGCTTTCAAGAGGTCCTAGAATCCATCCCAAGCAAGTTCTAGGTCGCCGCTGTCGGTACAAACTTTCTGATAACACTAAGCTTTTGCAACGCAGAGAAGATCGAGTTACATGTGGGCAGTTGATAGCTCTAATCATTCTTATAACCTCATGTAGAATCATGTCACTGTAGTAAGGTATGGCGGGATGATGGTGAACATATTGATACCTACTTGAATAAAGTACAGCCAATTGATCAGCCGCCGGTTAGGTGAGCTTCAGTGGGTTGTCGCCGAAGGTGCCCTGTGGGTCATCCAAGCTAGCCACTAAAAGCCCTATAAGTCTAACTAGGCATTGTGGAGAGTGGGCTGCCACTGCTGTAGCAAATCGAATCGATATCATGCATGACTATTTGCACGGTAGTCGATGAAGCTTCACCACTTATACAAACACAGGCAACTAAGAGGCTTTCGAGAAAAGTTTCACAACTGATATTTTTTGAAATATCAGACTCATATTGACTGTCTTGTTACATTAAGAACTTTAAATCCGCGATATTCTCCGGCGGAGAATCGGTATCGAGGATGCCGTCAACGACACAGTCACATGCGCGCTCGCATGCGCTGCTCCTCCTGCAGAAACTGCTCAACCTGCGCGATAGCGCGAGTCCGTTGACGCTGGTGCTGGATACTCTCGAACAGAGCGGGAAACCTGTCTTACGTGAATTCATGAGCCGAGCTCAGGTCAGGAATATATTCTTCCCCCTTCTCCACTTCATTATTCTCTCTCTCATACACTAAAGAGATCATGATACTAATACGGAGTCCAGATATCAAAAAGCAAGATCATATACATATCCTTCGCCACCCTCCGTAAGCCCACAGGCGTCGACGTATTCATCCGCGCGCGAGGCAAGACCGTCGAAACGCTGCGTTCGGAAATCGTCTCGCACTATCCAGCAGGACAAACGCAAAGTAAGAAAAAGAACCTGCCCCTATCCGTCGCAAAAATTATTAACAAACCCCCCAGAAACCTTATTGATCATAGACGAGCTCAACCCTCTCTCGTCGTCCATCCCTTCAGACCTAGCCCTCTTCCTCTCCAGCCTAATCACGCGCCCAAGCATATCTCTCGTGGGGCTCTACCACACGGACGTCCCCCTCCCTCTCTCCCTCTCCCTTCCCCCCTACGCCCCGCACCCCCTAACCATCCTCTCGCACCTCGCCACCGCCGTCTTACGGGTCTCTAACCTCCACCACGCTATCGAGCGGCAGCGGGCGCGGAACCGTAGTCTTGAAGAACCTGAGTTCGGGCTCGGAGAGGCGAAGGAAGGGGTTCTTGTCGGCTTGGGTTCAAGGTGCGGGTATGTGGCTGCGAGACAGGCTGCTGCGGTGAGCCCTGGCGCGGGGATGGGCTTGGTGCTGGAGATGGAGCTGCGCAGGCGTAGTGGACGGGCTGTTGCTGAGACGTTTGTGCTTGTTCCTGTTTCCAGTTCTCTTTCTAAATCTAGTACGAGCACGGGTACAGAAGGAGGAGGAAAGGCGGCAGTAGGGGCGGCAGCGCTGCCGCTGTCGAAGTTGTACCTCCTATCCGACCACCCTGCGTTCCTAGACCCTGAGGCATCCTCCGCGGGGGCAGAAGGGGAGAAGGGAGAAGGAGAGGATGCTGAGCCAGGATCTACGTTCAACCTCGGCCTGACGGAGAAGCAGCGGCGCGACCGTGAAGGCGTGGTGCTCCCGTATTTCGACGCGCAGATAGATATTGGCGCCGGGGAGGGCGGGAGGATTCTCTATGATATGGGACGGGAGGATGATTTTGATGAGGAAGAGGATGAGATATAGGTATTATAGCTATAGTCACCAATTCAAAAGAGGATAAGTGAACACAAGGGAGTAAGAAACAGCGCAAGATAACATTCAATCAACATGGATTGGACCCTATCATAGGGCGATTCTCGTGATTTCAAGGTAAATAGGTAGTACCTAGTATACAGCCATGGATTGCCTTGTCTTGTCTACTTAGTGAGACGCATACATTTGTTTGTACGTCGTTGCCTCGGATGTAAAGCGTTTGCCCCTTTCTTCTTTCACCTCGCCAGAGTCAAATATCTGGGACTCGATCTATTGATGGTGTCTATAACCCCATTTCGACATTTCAGCAGAGCTGAGTTCAGTGCAGTGTAGTGTAACTTTCTTTTTTTATTCCCAATCACCAAGCCTATCATCATCATTACTCATCCACCTGCATGCTCTCGCCACCAGCCTCCGCATCATCCGCTATACTGCTCAACCAATCCTTGACCTCGGGGCCATCATTGACCTTAAAAGCCTCAAGCGCGCGCTTGCCCGCCTCCTTGGGCCCAACGACGCCCACACTCGTGTTCTCAAGCGTGAGTTCGCGGTCCTGGACAAGCGTCTCCTTGAGTGCTTTCAAGCCATGGCGAATGAGTTCGTCGCGGCCGCAGTCGGCGAACTTGTCGAGGTTCTTCTCGAGGTAGGTGCGGGCCATCTGGGAGCGGGCGCCGATGGCGCAAGCCATCATCTCCTGACTCAAACCCGAGGGCTGGAACTCGAACAGGTGCGGTCCGGAGTCGTCCACGCCGGCCACGAGGAGCCCGACGCCGTACGGCCGCTTGCCGTAGTGCTGCGTGTTCAGCTGCGCCTTCTGGCTAATCAGCGACACCAGCGTCTCCACCGGCATCGCGCGGTCGTACGTCAGCCGCTCCGACAGGCACTGCTGCTTCATGAAGTTCGACAGCACCCGCGCGTCCGACGTCAGCCCCGCGATGGCGATGCCCACGTGCTCGTCTACGGCGAATAGCTTCTTCTGGTAGGAGGATAGTTCTTCGGCGTTTCTCTGGAGACGGGGAGGGTGTGTAAGTCAGCTACCAGGTCCGGCCTTGTGATATTGAGGTTCGAGGTAGGGTTGGTGATCGACGGGTTCGATTGTATGTAGTTCGTACCTTGATGGCGACCAGCACGGCGTGTGTTTTGCTAACTATCCCAACGACTACTGAACCCTGCTTCACGGCCTCGGCGGCATATTCAACCTGGAATATTCTTCCTTGCGGAGAGCTGCAAGCTAGAATCAGTACATGGAATGCTCGGCATTGCAGCTTAGATGTAAACTTACAATGTGACGGAATCGTTGTCATAATTGTTTCTGAACATCTTGCTGAAGGCCTTTCGCTAGATCGAAGATTCGAGAGGTGCAGAAATGCGGAAGGAACGGAGGAAATGGCGTTGTAAAGTTGGTTCGTGAATTGTTTGATTGAAGTTGATGTGATAACCAACGCAAGGCTACCTGAGATAGAGCTGGGGCACAAGGCAGCTCCAAGCTTCGTTGCTCCTACTCAACAGGTTTAGCGTCATGCGGGACCATCCCGGCAGGCAGGTACTTATGTACCCTCATGTCCCACTTTGCGGTTGAGCCGATGAACTCACAAGCCATAGCTTAAGATCTTTTGAGCATCTCCAGCCAATATGGTAGATTTTGCAGAGCCATTTATGAACAGCATTAGGTCTATCTATATATATGGTGAATACTAACGATAGCGAATTAGATAATAATCCTGATGCAGTAATTGTAGACAGCCCACGCCTCCTTTACCGCCCCGACACGACTGCAGACAACCTGTGATGAATGAGACGATGTGTTACTAATTATGTCCTTCGATTGTAGTAGCATTGCTAGGAAGTAATGTGAACCGCCAAGATCAACATGGGTGAAGGCCATGGCCCGTATACTTACTGCCAAGCATATTTATCTTCAGCTTGTGTTCCCAGCATTTCTAGGCTGACTCGGAGAGATGATTCAATTTCTCTCCCGCGCCGTTACCAAGGGGCCTATTTCAAAATCACTGGTGTAGGCATAATCCCGCGTTTCTTCGCATCTTCAACAACTTCACCATCCATGATACCATGGACATACGCGTCCCCAACCAAGGAATACTCTGGATCGGGTTCTTCGTGCAGCTCCTTTGCCGAGGGACGCAAGATAAGCGGCAGCCTTCCACCATCCAGCACCCAAATTTCGTCGCCCACCTTCGCATTTCCGGGTGCCAGCCCAAGGTAGCCCCTTTTCGAAAGAAAGAGCCTCCGGCCCACACCTACCGTTCTTACATGGCGGTCGAAGGACCTAAGGTGATATGGTAGCCGGCCAACCACTGGGCTTCCCACGACACTATCTCCACGAGCGCTTTGAAATATCTGCGACCATTCATCATACTTAATTCTTGTACGCTCGTCTGCTCTTCTTATATAACTCGAAGTCATGACGATGTCCATGCATAGAGTTCGCCAGTACGCGTCGAAAATTGTTGACCCAGACACATACAGCCTGTCTGGCTCCTGGTCGACTTTAGCCATGTAACGCCATCCCAGAGCCGTCCGGACCAGCATGCCCCCAGACTCCTGCCTGGCACCGACCTTTGCAATCGCATCACAAACCAGCCCTCGGAGACCTAAATATGTCTGTGCGTACCGCTTCGGGTGAGCGGGTGAACTATAGCTGCAGGCGTTGAACTTGTTTGTATAATATTGCCGCGCGCTCAGACAAATCGAATGCTCGAGTTTGAGAGGACTCCAATCAGGGACCCATGACGGCAAATTCTGGGCGAGGTAATTTGACTGCGGCAGGGCGCGGAGTGAGGCATGGGAGAAGATGTCCAGATTACCGGTCTTCTGGATAAGTTCGAAAGCAGTTTGTGTGTATAAATCAGCCATGCTCGATTCGTAGTTAATGATTTCTGGAGAGAGATCGTCTGTGAGGCCAATAATTCCGAATATCTTATCATGAGGGTCTGTCGCCATTCGAGAACGGAATGATGATGCAATTTCTAAGAAGCTGTAGGGTGGATTTCTATTTCGAACCGATATCATCCTAAGAATTCCAGAGACATATTCTCTTAGGCGCCGTTGATCATCCGACCGATCCACTCCTATTCTACTCACGTCGCAGCATCTTAACGTAATGAAGTGGCGATGATAGCTATGTATAAGGCGGTTGATTTCATCGCTTTGGAAAACGAAGGACCCGTACTTGTAGACAAGCGATTTCGCGAGAATCTCCTCCTGCACTGTCCAGATGCGCTTGTACCAATCATTATTCGTCCATTCCAGAAGTAGGCGAATCAGAGTTCTGAGGCCATATCCAAAATCATAACTCGTCGCGGGGTTCCAGTGAACACCAGGCCCGGATCCGAGCTCCCGGATGGCTTGGATGGCCTGGATAGGTATCACAATGCGTTCCGGGCCTAGCCATACGATAACACGCTCCGCTCCCTTATAGATCCGGCCCATAAGTCCGATTTGATGCCTCCGTTCGAGGAGATCATCTTGATTGATACACAATGCGTCAACCCAGAGGCGACGAATTTCGCTTTCCCTCCGAATGTGCCTCAGACCGCTCTCCAAGTTCCGGGTGAGGGGCATTTGTTGTCCTTGAACATCGATAGTCAATTTGTAGTCTACGTCTCCCCAAACGTATGAAAGAGCTTCATATGTAGTGCTGGTTGATTCAACTAATAATCTGCAGCGTATGGGTTCAATGAAGTCCCCGGGGAGCAGCTCCAGGATGCGGATCTGATCCTTATCCGCCTCCAAAGACGTATAGATGGTGTCCGACATTATTATTGTCTGGTTGGGCGGCGTTGGTGGTAGTTTGCAATCACTAGGTCTCACTGATAGCAGAGGATTGCGGAACAGGAGTTGCGAAGTATTGTGTCACCGAGGATGAGGTGTAGTCTAATGTGGCTCTATGCGACCCCATAAGGCTTAGAAGAGGCTATACACACTTCTCGTAACTGTGCGAAGTTCCAATCACCATATGCTCCTACCGGAAACCTTTGCTTCAACAAATAGGCACCATAGCTGTACATAGCCACAATACAAGCCGTGTCTAGTTTTGATTGGATAGCACCAGCAGATGGCCGAAGATTGGATAGAACTCAATACCCTTACCGGACTGTGTGTGCAGTTGAAAGCGCCTAGAAATCATGAAACGACTCTAGACTGGAGCACAATTCTAAATAAATGAAGAAGAGGAGAATGCCGTCCTTTATTTCTGTGTGACTAGGGCCTGAAAATCGTGCTCACTGGAATTACAACAGAGATAGCTCTCCGTTGCGTAGCTTTTCTGGGATGCCTTTGACAGCACACATGTTTGCCCAGCATTATCAGTCAACACCCCTCCGAGGGGTGTTAGACTGATACGAACGCTACATATATAGCAACAGCATAACAGATCTTCAGCTTGCGGCAGAGCGCGAACACATTGGAAGTTGGAACAGCGAGAATTTGGTTGAAGCGGACGCGTTGATGCCAAAGATAGCCTTCTACTAAAATATCGAGCAAAGTTGTACAAACTTTCAGAAGAGCACGAAATAGGGTGGCACAGTTTTCGGGGTGAATATGGGATCATCATCACTCTTAGATCAGAAGATAGGTCGACAGGTGTGAGTTTGAGACTTCCATTGCCATTCCAGTCCAATGAGATTAAAGATCGTGGCTAATTGTGGCTGCGGTGGCCGTTCCCCAGCACCAGAATCGGGACTCCACTAAAAGTATTTACTTACATAATAGGTAGCAGCCAGGACCGTAATCGACACTAGACCTTCTGTAACCCGTTCCCTGCTACTGGCCTTTGCAATAAGGTTGTTGGTCTCCACTTAAAATTATTATAGTACACTATATAACCCAGGGATCCTGTGGACAAACTTATTATTTGCTTTTAATTGTTATAATTATATATAATCAAGTTTATTAACGTTTATAATTATTTAAATAAATTGTTTTTAAAGTTTAAATAATTAAATAAATTATTTTTAATATATTTATAATATTATAAATTATTAAAATTATTAATTTATTATTAAACTTATAATATAAATATAATATTAATTTTTTTATTATTTTTTTAATTAATATTATAAAAAATAATTTTTAATTATTTATTATATTATTTTTTATAATTTTATTTTTATTATTTTTAATAATTTCGTTTTTTTTTATTATTAATAATATTATTTCGCTTTTTATTATAATTTATTTTATATAAAAAAAATTAATTAAATTAAATTTAATTTCGTTTTTTTAATTAAATAAAGTTATTATTAATTATAATTTAATTTAATAAAACTATTAATAAAAAAATCGAAATATTATTATAAATAATATTTTTAAAACTTATAAAAAAAAATTATAATTATTAAAAAAAATAATAATTTATATATAATTATAATAATTAAAAAAGTTATAATTATTAAAAAAAATATTAAAACACGTGTTATATTATAATTAAAACTTTTATTTAAATTTAAATTTATATTTAAATTTATATATAAAATAATTTTACGTTATTAATAATTTTAATTTATTTTTATAAATAATAATTTAATTATTATTAATTATAAGTTTTTTATTATAAATAATATTATAAAAAATATTATTATTAATAAAATTATTAATATTATTAATAAAATTATTAATATTATAAATAAAATTAATAATATAAATAATAATATTATTAATAATAATAAAATTAATAAAATTATTAATAAAATTATTATTTATTTTAATTTAATTAAAATTTACGATTTTAAATTTTTATTTTTTTTTTATTATTTTTTTTTATTAATATTTTTTTTTATTATTATTAAACGTTTTTTTTATAATAATTAATTTAAATAAAATAATAAAACTAATTATTAATAATAAAATTAATTAAAAAATTAATTTTTATAATATATAAAAAACTTATTATAATATTATAAATATATTTAATATATAATTAATTATTTATAAAAATTATATTATTTTTTATAATTAAATTAAAAATTTTATTTTTATTTTTATATAATAATATATATTATTTAATTTTAATAAAACTTATATTTTTAAACTCGAATAAATTAAAATTTAAACTAGTTTTTATAATATAAAATAAAATAATTTTATTTATATTATTATTATATTTTTTTTATAATATAACTTTAATAATAAAATTAATAAAATTAATAATAACGAATTTATTAATAATATTAATAATATAAAAATAATTTTTTTAAACTTATAATATATTTATATATTTAATTTTATAAACAAATTAATATTTAAAATATTATTTATTAAAATAAAAATATTAATATGTTTTTAATTTTTTTTATTAATATTAATAATTCGTTTTTTTAATAAATAATTTATTATAATTTAAAAATTTATTAATCAAAATATAAATAAATAAAAACGAATTATAATAAAGTTTTTTATAATTAAAACTTTATTTTTAATTATATTTATTATTTTTATAAATTTTAATATTATTATTAAAACTAATATTAAAACTTTAATTTTTATAAACTTTTTAACATTTTAATTATTTTTAACTTTTAATTAATTTATTAAATTTTTATAATTATAATTAATTTATTATAAATTAATATTTAAAATAATATAATTATTTAATAATATAAAATAATTTTAAAATTAATAAAAATATATATAATTATTATAAAAATTAATATATTTAATAAATAAAAAATATTATAATTATATATTACGGACCTCCTATATCTTAGTGCATCGGATATAGGAAATAGTATTGGGGTTTTGATTTATAGGTAATAATAAGGTTGTTAACAGTATCTATAAAAGAAGTTTAATAGTACTTTTATTATTTGTTTAATAAAATATATTTAAAAGTAGTTTAATAATTGTATTCGTATCGGGGTTTAAATTGTAGTTTTAAGTTAAAAATTAAAAAATAAAAACGAGTAATTAAATATAAGAATAAATAAATGTTTATATAAAAAAACTTTAATTATTTTTTTCCGTAAGTTAATAAGTTTAAATTACTATAAACTAGTAAATTTAGATTATTATAAACTAATAAGCCTAGATTATTATAAATTAATAAATTTAGATTATTGTAAGTTAATAAGTTAATAAATTAGTAAATTATTACGTAATTATATACCCCGACTAATATATATTTTAATATTGTATTTTTCGAAGTGTACTTTTTTATTCCCCGCGTTAGGTTTGTTAACGGGCTATTTTTTTTTATTAGATTATAATATTATTTTTTTTTTTTTAAAATTATTATTTTAATAATATTTTTTTTTTATAAGTTATGTTTTTTTTAATTGTTTTTACGATATTTAACCGTATTCGAAAGTTAGGTTTTTTTTTTTAAAATATTATAACGTGTCGTTTTCGCTGTTTTTTTTAAAAACGTAAATTTTAAAATTATATTTTGTTCTTGTTATTTTAATTATTTTTTATTTTATAAAATAATAAAAAGTATATCGCGTTATAAAGAATATATTCGTACCGGCCGTTTTTATAATAGTTCTAAAGTTTTTTTAGTTTTTGTTAATGTTTTATAAAAAGAATTTCGTTAGTTGTGTTCTAAAAAAAAAATAACCGAATTTAAATTTTTTCGAATTTATTAAAAATCTAGTAAAACTTTAGCTTTTTTATTTTACTTTCGTCGTTAAAAAGAATTTTTTCGTTCTTATATTATAACGTTTATTAACTGTAGTTTTTAATTATTAAATAAAATAAACGAAACGGAACGTATTTAAAAAAAAGAGCGTGTAATAAAAGAATATAATATAATAAAAGTTTTTATTTTAATTAAACCGTTTTTTATTATTATGTTTAATTTTAATTAAATTATTTTCGACGTTTTTTTAACCGATCCCGCGTTTTTAATTTCGGTCGATCAAAATATTACTAATAAAACTAAGTTATAATTTCAACAACTATTTTTAAATATTTTTTAAGTTTTTATATATTATTTAAATATAAATAATCTTTTTATTTAATTAAATATTTAAATTTGTTATTATTTTAACAAAAATTTAGTATTTTTTTTATTTCGTATATATTTTAATTAATTTTTATTTTAAATTAAGTTTTTAATAAAGTATTATTTAACGTTAGTTTTAATA
>MU390390.1:0-67387 GCA_022578715.1 Nemania sp. FL0916
CTTATTTAATTTATTTTTTATAATTAATTTATAATATTCGCGTTTAATTTTATTAATAACGTTAACGTTATAATAATTATTTTAAAAATATATTAATAATTTAATTACGTTTTTAATAGTTTTAAAACACCCGGGTTTTAAATATAATTATAAGTCTTTTATTATAACTTTATTAAAATACGATTTAATATCCGTTTTTTTTATTATATTATTTAAAAATTAATTTAAATTAATTTTTAAATAGTTTTTTATTTTATAATATTAAACTTTAAATTCGATTTCGTTTTTATTCGGGTTATTATAAAAAATAAAAATAATAATTTTTACCGATTTACGAATTCTTTTTTTATTACGATCGGAAAATATAATACCGCGTTAAAAAACAAATTAATAATTTATTAATTTAAATCGTTAAATTATTTTTAATAATAGTTATATTAATTTATAATAATAATTAAATCCGAAATTAATATTTTTTTTTAAATTAAAATGTTTTTTTTTTAATAATTTTATTTATTAATACAATTTTAGTTATATTTTTCGTATTTAACAAACTTTGTTTTTTAATTTCTAAATTTTAACAGTTTTTATAATTTTTTTTTTAAATATTTAGTTTTTTTAAATAAAAAGTTTATTTAATTAATTATTTAATTTAAACGTCCGTTTTATTAAAAAATTCGTATAAATTAATAATATATTAATAAATAATATATATATATATAAAATAAAACTTAAATTTTTAAAATAAATATTAAAATATTATAATAAAAATTTAAAATTATTTTAATTTATTATACTTTTTAGTTTAAAAAATATTTAAGTTATTTTATTAATAAATAAAATAAAATTAAAAACAAATTACGTATTTTTAATATATAAATTAATAAAATTATTTAATAATATTTTTAAATTTTTATCGAAAGATTTTTTAATAATATTATATCGTTTGTTAATAAATTTAAAATTTTAAACTTATTAAAAAAATATTATAAATATTAATTAAACTTATTAATTCGTTATTTTATTTATTATTATTATTTTAAACGTTTAAAATATTAAACTCGCCTGGTTTTTTAATATATATTAATAATAAAAACTTTTTTTAAAAACGCGATTACGAACTTTTATTTTCTTTAAATAATAATTTATAAAAATCCGGTAATAAAAAACGAACTTTTTTTCGTACCGTTTTTTTAAAATAACTCTTTTTTCTTATAAACGTATTATTTTTATTTAAAAAATATTTAAAAACAGTTTTAATATTTTATATTAATAAAACTATTATTATTACGAAAAAGTTATTTAATAAAACTATAAAATAACTCTTTTAACAAAATTTTTATTTTTATACGGAAATAATAATTTTTTAAAAAAAAAATAAACTATATAATTTAAACGCGTAAAATATTTATAAATTTATAAAATCTCTTTTATTTATTAATAATCCGTTATTCTTTTATCCGTTTTATTTTTAATTATTAATTTTAATCCGGTTTAATTTACGAGTACAGTTAATTACAGCTAATCTTAATAATTAAATCTATATATTAATTACAATTATAATTAAATTAACAATTTAAACGATTTATTATAACTAGTTTTTATTAATTTAATAAATTTAAATATATTATTTTATTTTAATATATTATTTAAATATAAATAAAATTAAATTTTTAAAAATAAAAAATATTAAAAACAATTATTTTTTATTTAAAAAAATATATAATAAAGCGAATAAATTAATAAAAAGTTTAATTATTTTTAACTTTTATTTTTAATTTATAAAATTACAAGTTATTTTCGGTTTCTTTTAAAAAACATATATACAAATAACAAACTAATTCTTAACTTTATTTTACTTAAAAATATTATTAATTTATTACTTTACTACATATTTGTTCCCATTATATATTATATTTATATAGTATAACATATAATCTGTTTTAATAATAAAAGCATAGTAACATTTCGTCGAAAAGAAAAGGCGAAACAGATCCCATGATTGCACATTTATGCATGCTGTGTAACAGGCCCTTACGAGCGGCAAAGGGTTCTTATAAAATACTCGCCGATCTGCATTAGCATACAGCCGGGCATTTTTACCGATGTCTCCCTTTAGTTTTCTAGCGGCAAAACATGCTCGCAACAAACAAAGTAGTAATTTCGGGGATAAAAAAAATAGTTACACAAGTTCCTGCGCGGCAGAAAAACGCGAGTCGGAGATAACAGTTGCAGCCTATCTTACGTAGCCGGGAATTCAGGCCGGATGCTCGGCCTAATGAATCAGTTATCGGGGAGGCCGTGCTACATAAGAAGTTTATTTATATGTAGATAACGCTGAGACGGTGTCCGCAAACGAGTGATATTGGCTGATCAGTTCGAGGAACAAAGGTGCTACTACTCGTGAGGAATAACTGCGTCTAACAACAAAACAATCTGTATCATACGAACAATGAACACATTAAATGAAAATATGAAGATAGAATGGCGCTCTTTTTGAATTCTTCGACCTACTCTGTAACACAACTCGTGCGTTATAGTAGTTTTGCCATTGCGACACAGATGCAGTTTGACTAAACCTCCGGCTCTTCACTTATACCGTAGCTATCATGACAACATTAATGCATAGTTCCGCGCATGTGTGTACCACATGATCACTTTAGAAGCAAAGCCGAAACCAAGAAGCCTTGCATTGCTAGGGCATTCTCGAATAGCCAGTAGCACTAGACTTGGCGCTTGTAATAGCTGTCGAGATATTGAGCAACAATTAAGTAAGTACCGCAGTTGCAACCATTCGGCTACGAGTTGAACACACAGACGGAAGATACCAACATCATTGTCCCGGCCGCTATGAAAGCAACCGGCTACCGCCTCAACATGTACATGGCGTGGCCGGCTGCCTCGCTCATCGACCCTGTGATCCAATGACTCGGTCGAAAGAAAAGCCCCCTATTCTTTCAAACGTTAAGGAGGATGATTGGCCAGCGCATGAGCATGCCCAAGGATGCAGCGCATGACTTCTACGCCGCTACCTCGGGGGATGTCACTCCTAGTGGCGAGAAAGGCCTGCAGAACACTGAGTTGTGGTCCGAAGCGTCCTTCTTCGTCATGGCTGGCGGCATGACCGTGTCAACACTCATGAGTTCCGTTTTCTTCACACTCTCCCGCCACCCGGAAGCGTACGCGCGCTTGGTCGCCGAGATTCGTACAGCCTTCTCCTCGGGCACAGCCATCGTCGGTGGCCCGCCGCTCAGCTCCTGCAAATATCTCCGTGCCGTCATCGACGAAACGATGCGCACCGCGCCCCCGACAACGGCGACACTCTGGCGCGAAGATGACATCTACTCAGCTGTGCCGCCGCCTTCGGATGGGCCCTTCGTCGTGCCTTTGCGCCCTTTGCGCTGGGCCACCGTAGCCTGACAGTTGCAAAGACGTTATGGTATTTCGGTTTTTGCACAGCACCAGGCCCAGCGGGGAAACTCGGGGGCAGGACGCCTGGGAGAACAGACGGTCGGCATCGCTCGGACGAATATCAATTGTACGATATCTTCACCACAGATCATGATGGCCCGATTCTCGAATTGCAACCACGTGCTGGGTTTGTAGACGAACTAAGTACCTTATCTTCCTAACGTCCGAGTGTTATTGATGGTGGGCCATTAGGACCGCTCCGACAACCAAATCAATTCACGAAATTCGTTTTTACTACGCGTTACTTCTTGCGATCGTATTTAGTCTCAGAATGCTTTCAAGCTTTAGTAAAAACATTTTAGTTCTAACCGAAGTAAGGATTTTACCTAACTAATTTACCTAACTAATGAGATCTTTTGTCTATCCGCATTAGAGATGATTCTTAAGCCCATGATTAAAAAAAGCTATCAGGACTGCTTAAGAAGACAAAGTTATATTCAAATTATCATTCTATAGTATAATTTGTAAAAAAAGTATTATGAATAACTCCGGGTAGGTGTTATAAACCGAGCTTACGGAAAAATCAAGTACTGTATGGATAACCAAATAAGAAGAGTCTTGAGTGGCTTAACTCAATGAAAATGCTAATAAACCGTATAAGACTAAAAGATTCCCGCACGGCAAGATCTGATTTCTAACGGCTGACATAACTAAATGTCCTGAGCTAAAAACTAGATCCAGCAAATTTGTATCTGTAGATGGAGCGAGGGATTCGTGGTTGGCTGAACATAGGCGCCTTTATACACACCGTAGGTGCTTATATAAGTCCAACTGCACACCCGCGGACAATAGGTAGTATAAGCAAAAGCCACATAAGGCTGGACGAGACATGCTTAATTCTCACTGCACACTCAAAGCCTTGACAGCCTCCACAACCAGGATTGCAATCATAAACAGGCTCGGGCTCGGACACAGGTCCGCACTTGAACCTATAACCACAGCCATATCCCGGCTCCGGCGCCGGCCAAGACCTCACAACCTGTCACTGGCCACGACGCGCACAATGTCCTCCTCAGCAACAGCAGCAACAACAGAAACAGAAACAACAACAGCGCCAGACGCGGCTCCGGCTGCGACCCCGGCTGCGCCTCCAGCTGCAAATCCCGATACAGATGCAGATGCCGCTGCCGCCCCTGCCCCCAAAGCTAAAGCTGCAGCTTCCAAAGCAGCAGCTGCCCTCCCACCCCTAAGCGCAGCCGAATTCAAAGAATACAACCGCCTAGCGGAGCACATGGACCTATTCCACAACCACTTCCGGCACACCTGGAACCTCTTATACACGTCCGCGAGTTCCGGGCGCCGGGCTCAGGGGCTGTCGATGCGCGGGTTCATCAACGCCGGGCTCGAGTTCGTGTCGCACCTCGAGACGCACCACACCATCGAGGAGCGGTACGTGTTCCCTCCTCTGGCGCGGCGCATGCCTGAGTTTCGCACGGGAAGGGAGCGGGACTTGCCTCCTCTTTCTCCTTCAAGCGAGAGTGAGAAGGAGAAAAGCGGAAAGAAACTCGCCGCCGAGCTCTTGCGCCAGCACGAGGAGATCCATAAGGGTATGGATGGCTTGCGCGATTACTTGCGCCGCTGTCTGGCGGGCGAGACGGAGTTGCAGATGAGCGCGCTCAAGGCCCAGCTGGATACTTGGGGCACGGTGCTCTGGACGCACCTTGACCAGGAGGTGAAGACGCTCGGCGCTGAGAATATGCGCAAGTACTGGTCTGTTGATGAGGTGCGCAGGATGCCGATGTAAAATGTGGAAAAGAGACGAATAGGAAAGGAAAGGAACGAATTTCAGATTCCTGATATGAGAGATGTGAGACGTGGGAATATATAGACGATACACATTCATATACATATTGTACATAGACACGGCAAGACTTTGGAAAGCGACGAGATACAGCAATACCATAGTAGATATTTCCTCTGCGAGGCAGCAGATGTCGGATATACAACTATAGATACCCCCGAGACATTCATTCACTATATTCACAATACTCCAAGCGAGTTCAGGATAGAGGCGACGATAAACGAAAATTAAATCATCATGAAATCAGTTTATTTCCCTGAGCAGATATATGCTACGTGACCGTCCGTCCCATTAACCCCCGGCCGGTCGTAGCCGATGACAACTTTTCCGCGTCGAAAGGCAGCCTGGGCCGCCATGCACACGAGATACAGAAGAGGCATAAAAGCAGAAGATCAAGTACGCCCGTTATTTCATCTAGTTTACCCTCGAACCGCCCCGCCCAGCACGCCGCCTGTGAACTGCGTACCGCCGGCTTGTCGTTGTCCCGTGCCGCCCGTCCTCGCGCCGCCCCGGCCCGTCTTCGGCCCACCGCCACGGCCGCCACGCTGGCCTTGCCCGCCTCTCCGGTCGAACGCGTTCGCTGTGCCCTGCGTCCGCTGCTCGAGCGTCCGCTCGTTGGTCTCGATGAGCGCCGCCGCCTTGTCCGACAGCGTGAGCGCCAGACTCTGGAGGCGAGAGAGCTCGACGCCTTTCCGGAAGATGACGGTCGAGGTGACCTGGTCGAGAGCCGCCGCCAGCTCCTCGTGGCTGATCATCTTGCTCACAATGGCCGCCATCTTGCGGTCATCCAGCTCGAACATCGACGACAGCGTTGCCACCGCGAGTGTGTCGTAGAAGGGCGCGTACGTGAAGAGGTACGTCCGCAGACCTTCCTCCTGGATCTGCTTGGAAAGCATCGCCTTGATCTCCTCCGTGTTCGGCATCAGGTCCCAGATCTTGATGCTGTGGATGAAGCTGATGGCCTTCTTCCATTCGCCGGCCGCGAGCGCCCTGGATGCTTGCATCACGTGGTCGCGGGTGTTCTCCGGTGGTCCGGTGAAGATCTGCCGCTCGTGGTACTCGAGCATCCGCCGATAGGTCTTGCTGATTACACGCTTCTTGATGTCGGGGGAGGAGCCCGTCTGGGCCAGCAGGGGAATTTCCAGGAGCATGCTGCATGTCAGATAGACGCACTCGAGGAGCTCCAGGTTGATGTGCATGTGGAAGGGGAGTTGCCTCTGCTTCTCAAGCCGTTCTTGTTCTGGCGAGACTTGAGCGTACCGCTGGATCATGACGCCTTGCGCCAAGAGCTCTTTTTGTCGGCCGCTGCCACAGATCTCTTGTAGGGTGTTCTGCGCGTCGTAGACGAGCCCTTTCCGGAATGCGCAGAGACCAACTTGTACAAGAGTACGGTTGTAAAGAATTTGGGTCTGCACGTCGAAACTGTTGATTGTCTCTTGCAGATGCGACATCAACATCATATCGCGGGCTTTGTAGTACTCGTCGTGTAGCGCGAGGAAGTAGATCTGGCAAAGCATGGCGCGGGCGCGAATAATGCCCTCGCTGTTGATGAAGAGATAGTTACAGAGTACATTGAGTAGCTGACTGGCATCTGCAATGCTGTCCCTAGGCGTGATCACGGACTCGACGGAAGTGGGCACCGGTTTCCAGGCATTCTCCTCTAGGATCTTGACCACTTGGGCGGGTTTAAAGTAGACGTGCTCTAACCTCCGCATGACGATTCGGTTCAGGCTGTCTTGAGGAAGTTGCAGTGAGGTATCTTTGCCGAGAGTCTCGTAATAGAGTAGACCGCGGAAGATGACATTATATAGTGCACCCTCGTCCGTCAAACGTTCGATGTATTCCGAAGTATGAGGATCGATTTGTTGCAAAGAGCGTGTGAGTTCATCATCCAGGCGCTCGACGTATGACACAATGCTGCCAGGCACCTTGATGTATTTCTCACCAGGTTGCACTGTAGGTGGCTTCTCATCATCCTCCCACTCTTCGGCGTTTTCGAGCACGATGTGGTCGCTATTCTTCTCGAGCACCTCAAACAAGGTAGACAGCTCCTTTTCGGCAGCCTTCCATTGCTCGAGGGGCATCGAGGTGGTCGAGCCGGTTCCGAGATCGAATCGGGCCGACACGAGAGTCAACAAAACGCGGATAGTTTGGTAGGGTGTATTTGCGACACCGTGTAGCTTCTCCATTATGCGAATCTGCTCGAGCCTGTCGGTGTTCTTCTTACCACGAGATTCCAAGATGGTACGCAGATGCTTGAAGATACTCTCGGGCGTGAATTGAAGAGTGCGGCCACCCTTGACAACCGTCTCGAAGCCGTCGTCGTCCTGCTGCTCTACCTGAGCGGTGTAGACCTCAGCCTTCGTCTTCTTGAGTTTCGGCACGACAATCTCTTCCTCTTCCTCTTCGGAGGCTAGGAAATCGAGGGGGTCATCTCGGTATCGGTCAACCTCGGTCTGGTGGTCTTGTTTGAGCTTCTTGATCTTTTGCTTGACGGCGTTGAGACCACGGGCGCTAATGGCGTTCATCTTCTTCGGGGTGACCTTCTGCTTGGAGATGGTTTCGTTCATGGCATCCTCGAGTTCGACGATGGCCTTGATGTAGAGCTTGGGGGCCTGACCCCGCTCCGTCATCTTGACAGCCTGGCGGTTGAGCTTGTCGAATTCTACCCACGGTTAGCCACCTCATGTCGCGACAAATCTGCGGTACGTATGTGCATATGCATGTGCATGTGCTTCGGTGATGACCTACCATTGGAAACAGCGCCCCAGTCGTTGATCTTCTGCTTCTTCTCGATGGTGTCGATGGTAGCCTCGAGCTCGGCAAAGCGCTTGTCCTTGGCGCTCTTGACCGTTTTGGGCTGGTCCTCGTCGCTGTCCTCGCTCTCAGAAGACTCGCCTCGCAAGAAACGCGAGGCGCCGGTTTTCTTGACGCCTTCTTCGTCGCTGCTCTCTTCCTCCGACTCCTCGTCCTCATCTTCGTCCTCTTCAGATTCTTCCTCTTCAGACTCTTCTACTTCCTTCTCCTCTTCCTCCTCGGAGTAGAGCTCCTCCTCGTCGGAGCTGCTCTCGCTGGAGCTGTCGTCGCCGCTGCGGAAGAATCGAGACATGTTGGCGGGCGCTCGTCAGTCGCTTGTGGGATAATACGTGGGCGCTATCCGGTGACAGGACCAGGGCTGGAACTGTTTTTCGCTCGATACTCGGCTGGACCGTGGAAATGTACGGCCACAGTTGAACAAGCCAGACAGGAGGTAGGGAGTGGGCGGGTGTGTGGACTTGGCCTGCACTTGGTCAAGGAAAAGAATGTACTTTGGCCGATTGAGGGGCAAACTTCGGCGGGTTAGTGTTTTCGAAAATTCGCTGGGAATTTTTACAGGTGGTGGCTGCTAGTGGGGCTCACACAAAAGTCCCACACTCGCGCATAGGCAGGTGTACCAAGCTTTTAGCGTGAACTTTCTTCTGTAGACTGTCCACTTCAAGTAAGCTCTGCTTTAGTACTACCACTGCTAACTGGGTAAATACTATATCTGATAGCCGCATATTCCTGTAAGCCAGTAGGTAATTAGATGCACGAACATTTCACACGAGCGGCCCGTCCCAGCCGAGTTCGCCCTCGATTATTATACCGCGTCGTGAGATGAATGAACCTAAAGCACATATTGTCCTGAGCACAACTGAAATGCAGGGTACCTATTCCACCCCTGCGTCAGAATGAGAAACTGCAGGGCAGCCATGCACCCGCACACATATGGGTATCATCTTATAAAACTAGGACGCCGCCCTTGACTATCAAATTCATTCCATACGCCTTGCCCCCGAAAAGAAATGCCATTCATTCCACCCATTGTAAAAGAATATCGACCAACCCAGCCGAAGTGGAGAACGTCATCACGAAATCATAGCAAGAAGCCCGCCCTCAACTCTTTACCGAGGGACATCTGCCCAGCCTGGATGGTCCTCGTAGCGCCATGGCTTGATTGCCCTGGGGTTAGCCTCACGGCTCTTTTTCGCTTTGTCTAGCACTTTCTTGGTTTCCTCGCTAGTATACAGCGTGGTGAAGTCTTGGATCTCGATACCAGCGCTCTTCACATGATTCACTGCTTCGTTCCACAAGTCTTCTGCAGCTGTGAGATAGAATTAGCCGGGCTATAATTGACAACGACAGGCCATTCGTGGAAGGGTCGAGCACGTACATTCTTTATGAGCCTCAGCAAGATGCGGCAGACCAATCAGCATCCGAGGTATAGTAGTTCGTATATCTCGACACTATGTCCGGTGGTGTTTAGCTTTCACGTCAACAAGTAGGTGTTCTTTCTGTAAGTTCGTACCTTGACAAGTAGAAGGCCTAGATATTCTAGATCACGCTGGAGCTGCTGTTCTTCGGGTGTCTCCTCATCTAGGGGGGCTTGCGCTTTGCGGTCTTTCAGGTCCTGGCTACCGTTGGCTGCCATGACTGCTCTTGATCAAATCTCGTGTGCTTGCGAATGTTGTGGGCAGGTTATATGTGTAATGAAAAAGTTGTTGACGTGATCATGTTCTCATTATTTTTAAGTTGTGTTCGTCGAGAGTAAATAATGCCGTAAAAGTCAATCGAGTATGCAGACCTCCTACCTCTCGTCGTTAGGGGAACCTAATCTAGGAAGATGCCTTCCACAGACAGCTTGCAGCTGCCGTTACCTAGGGTAGAAGCGGGCTTCAGCAGCTGTTGCAGCTGGCAGGTCCTAACCACGAGTGGGATGAATAGCGGGGCCTCGGAATATTCCAATCGCATCCGATTGGATTAGAACACAGTGCACCGCCACGAAAAACGGGTCTAGCGGATAATTTTTCCCTCTCTTCATCAACGAGTTCTCCGAGACCCTCTGCACCGCAACCATCCAGGCCCTCGACCTACTCCGTGTGTGTGCTGTGGATACCATCAACACGTTGTCCATCTCGCACGGTCTCGTCTTAGCCATCTACTCATTGGCACTCCGTATCGTCCATCACCGCACACGGCTTCAGTACCGTGAGAACCAAAACTTGCACCACCGCGACAACGTCTGAATAAGGATCGTCCACGGTGTCCGCGCCCGCGTCCGCAACCGCGTCTGCCGCCTCCGCCGCCGCCAAAACCAACACAACATCACCACCACCGTCACCACCGCCGCCGTCGCGCTGGACGACAGCGTCAACAGCGTCCACGGTGTGCCCGGCGTCCTCGGCAGCCACCACAGCGGCCACCACAACCACAGCAACAACAGGCACCACGGCCACGACCACGGCCACCACCTTAGCGGCCGTCACGGTCACGGTTACGACGATCCCTACAGCGCCAGCAGCAGCGCCAGCGCCGGCAGCGGCAACACCACCACCACCACGGCGACCACGGCGGCCACGTTCGACGTCGTCGACGGCCGCACTGAGGCCAGTCCTCGTCCCTTCGTTTTTCCGTCGTTCCCCGACAATACCGCCAAAATTTCGCTCCAGCCGAACCCACACCACTCGGCCGTCGCCGCGGGCGTGGTCGTCCCGAACGGCACGGCGAGTGCGCTGAGCACGCCTAGGCAGCTGCCGCCAGCGACCACGCCCACCGCGGCCACGCCCGTCACGCCTGCGCCCATGCCCTTGTCAGCCGGCGATCCCGGCGCCCTGGCACCGCCGCCCGAGGGTATCTACCGCACCTTCGATGACCTCCTGAGCGCCGTGCAGCGCGTGGCCAAAGACCAGGGCTACGGTGTTGTCAAGCTACGCGCCAGCAACTACCGCGATGGCCGCCCCACGCGCTACGATCTGGTCTGCGACCGCGGCGGCGTCAAGTACAACAGTACCGCGAAGAAGCGCAATCCCAGCACGCGCAAGGTTGACTGCCCCTGGCGCGCCAAGGCTGTCTGCGAGGTCCAGCTTAACAACCAGTGGCGCTTTGCTGTCCAAGACCCTCGGCACAACCACGAAGCTCGCGTGCCCGCCGCACCTCCCGGCCAGGAGAATACCCCTATGGCCCAGTCCATTCGCAGCTTGAGCAATAAGCTCGACCGCATGAGCCACGATATCACTCAGGGCTTCATGGGCGTCAGCCAGCGCCTCGAGAGCGTGGAGAAGAGGCTAGAGGCCGTCGAAAGCCGCATGGGTGCTTTCGAGGCCCGCATGGCCGGCATGGAGTCCCGTGGTGGTGGCATGGAGGTCCCTATGAACAACATGGACATGGAAGAGTCCATGTTGGGCTCCACCGTTCTCTAGGAATCAACCGGGCTGCATGCTGATGATCCATCTTCGTATCCGGCGCTCCTCTGATCCCTCTTCGTGGCCCAGAATGAGCAAAGCTGCGGACTTGGTATGCATGGCAACAGCCGGTCGATCCTCTTCTCCTCTCGACTACATTTCTTCAGCCCCTACTGGCGTTCGCCTGGGCCCAATTTTCTTACCAACTTCAAAAGGCGTACGGGACGTGATTCGTTTGGGCGGCCGGATTATAGGTGGGGGCATAATTTCTTTCACGCGACTTAGGGTTCAGGACATATGGCAGACGGTAAGGGTTAAGGTGGCTCGACACGGGCTCGATCTCGATCTGGGCAATCATCTGAGCAATCAGGCCAGAAGACTGGCTATCCGGTATGCCAGGCACTGAGCCTCGCGATACATCCCGCTTGTCCCCAAATGGTTATGGCGTGAGCTGCTCATTATAGATGCTCCTGTCGCCGACCGGTATGCATGGCATATCGTTTACCACTATAGAAATTTGCCTCTCAGGACAGACATGCAGATAATGGTTATCAACGGTATTCATTTAAAGGACAGGATGAATAGCCATCGATGTATTCAAACTACTTTACAGCGCACTATGGCTAGTCTAATTCAAATTGACATGTTTTACAGCCCTTTTATGTTTTTAGGGGGGCTTTTTGCGATGGCTTTGTGCTACTTGTCTCTTGCAGCGGATGATGCTCATAAAGCGTTCGAAATACAGAGGCCGAATTGTTCAAAGCATTAATTACGGCAGCATTGAACGGAGACTAAGTCCATCGTCTCTCTGCACTTATCTTCCGGTGCGGCGTTGAAATCTGCTTATACCTGTAGACCAGCGCGACTCATAAGCGGCTCAATTAGTTGTTCAGGGGCATCGTGCGTCTTCCAAGGTTCAGAAGTCGTTCGGTTAACCCGTCACACTACCTAAGTTTCTACATGTAACCTTATTGCTACATCCTACAATGTTACTTAGTCCATATGCCAACATAGGAAGGTACGTTGTGACACGCATTGCACAGTATATCGAGGTAGTAACTCAGCCGTATGTGGGAAGGTCCGAGGACGAGGGAACAGTGTGGATATTTCAGATAATTTCGCACGGAGGTTTCCACGTAGCTTATTTTCCTCACTTCAACAACATTTCTACCATCACAGATCGCTACAGTAGTAGCATAGAAAGCGCTATTCTAGACGAATTTTACGCTTCTAATTTCAATCCTTTTATCTTCTTGCGATATGAACTGAGAATACACATGCATACACTATATACAGATCGGACCAGTCTACCCTTCTTTCCCAGCTCACATAAACTAAACTCCCTTTATATTTAATCTTAATCAACTACATTCCCTCCCTCCCGGCTGCTAAGTATGTAGTAGCGAACTACAGGCACTGAGAGTAGTAGTTGTTGCCAAAGGTGCAAGTCGACCCGGAGGCGCAGACGGTGCAGCCAGAATAGCCGATGCCGCCGCACTGGCCCCATTTCGCGACGGTGCACGAGGTCGGCGACGAGGTGGAGGTCGTCGTCTTGGTGGGGGACTTGGTGGTCGAGCTCACGGTGGTGGTGGTCTTGGTCGGGCTGATGGTCGTGGTGCTCAGCGTCGTAGACGTCGTGGTACCGGTACCAGTAGTCGTAGTAGCACCAGTGGCCGCGGCTGCGAGCACACTGCTGACGGCCGTCCACGCGGGCTTCTTGCTCAGCATGCTGTCGTACAGCAGGGCGTCGCCCTGGCCGGGGAACGTCTGCGGGATCCAGCTGTACTTGTCGGTGAAGTCCCAAATAGTAATACCGATGCAGGCCTTGGTGGCCAGGCAGGCCTTGACCACGGTGGTGTAGTCGGTGGCTTGCTGCGCCAGACCCGACGCCGTGCTGGGCAGCGAGCTGAAGCGGATGTCGAGCTCCGTGTACGCGACCTCGGTCACGCCGGCGGTGATGTACGAGTTCATGGCCGACTGCAGCGAGCTCTGGCTCGGCAGCTCGCCCACGATCAAGTGGCCCTGGATGCCGACGCCGTCGATCTTGGCGCCCGCAGACTTCACGAGTCCGATGATGTTGGCCACGGCGGCCTGCTTCGCGCCCGTGCCCTCGATGTTGTAATCGTTGTAGTACAGCTTCGCGGCCGGGTCGGCGGCGGCGGCGGCCTTGAACGCAATGCCGAAGTATGTGTCGCCCAGCACGTTGTAGAACACGCTCGTGCGGTACGTGCCGTCGTCATTGAGGGCTTCGTTGACCACGTCCCAGGCGTAGCACTGGCCCTTGTAGTGGCCGACCACGTTCGAGATGTGCGTGTTGATCACCGACGTAAGCGTAGCCGTGGTCCAGGATCCGCTGCTGACTGCACTCTGTGTTAGCTAAATGTGTTTCTATATAGGTGTGTAATGGAACGAGCAAAAGACTCACCCCATGATGGGAGTTGCGAGTACCACACAAGAGTGTGGCATCGCATCATCTGACCATTGCCCTCGGCAAAGTTGACGATCTGGTCACCGCCCGCGAAGGAGAACGAGCCTTGGCTGGGCTCGATGTTCTCCCATTTCATGGAGTTTGCGGGGGTCTTGAGACGCCGGACGTTAGTACTCGCATCATCATCATTGTAGTATTGAGAGTGTTGATGGGATAGGCATGAGAGGAGTGTAAGTGAAATTATACAAAGAATAGGACTAGAGCGCAATTCTTCTTGTACAACACCACCCTGCGTTCAACCCCAAAAGTCCGTAGAAAAAACCATGACTTACAATAATGCCAAACTCATCCGAGTTCTTCAAGATGTTGACATAGGGCGTATCCGACAGCTCGCCATTATCCGTGGCCGTGCCGAAGTACTTCTTTCCAGCAGCTTTGGCCAGCTTATTCAGCTGGGCCGAGGCGCCGGGTAAAGCCACGAGCGCCGCGAGGGCAGTGCTGTACAGCATGGTCGATCGAGAATAACCGAAATGCTATATTATATCCAACCACGCGGTTAATCTACCCAAGGTAGCAACTTCCAAGACAACGGGTATGCAGCTTAATTAAAAGGAACGTGGGACACGACCCAGCTGTGTAGATTGATCTGCGGGCGCAGTTGCATCGAAAAGCTTCATCATACATATACGCTTTAGGTATTTATATATTTCCATTCCCATGCGTGTCTACGCGTACGCTGGGTTTAGTCTCACGTCTCGCCCCCTCATGAAGCTATCTTGCTTCCATTCAGCCGATTTATTTTTCTCTAAGCTAGCTTCGTCGCCGGCGCGGGCGCGGCCTCGACATACCGGGACGAAGGCGAATAGCTCCCCAGGTCCATGGTTTCTTCTAACTCGAAAGGTTCTTGGCGGGAGATTGGTGCCGGTTCATTCGAGTTCTGGACAAGGCGCGAGCAGGGGGTTCTTTCTCTCTCGGATGGCGTACCGTCGTGAGCCGGCGACCCCTGGCCAAAACTTGGAGAAATCGTCGTGCCTGGCCGCAA
Organism: Nemania sp. FL0916; assembly: GCA_022578715.1. Classification (NCBI taxonomy): domain Eukaryota; kingdom Fungi; phylum Ascomycota; class Sordariomycetes; order Xylariales; family Xylariaceae; genus Nemania; species Nemania sp. FL0916. The sequence goes on from MU390390.1 coordinate 14,943, forward strand.
TCAGATCAAGCGTCGCAGCGGGAAAGCTTGGCTAAATAGAACAGAGCGGGCCCGTTTCCCCGCCTCTGCACAGCGTGAGGCTCTGCACCCCGTCGAAACGGAATCTAATCCTCCGTGGTTCTGGGCACGATCCCCATGGAAAAACACACCCGACGAAGCGAGAGAGATCGCCCGTCTCTCATCTCTCGAGCACGCGTTCGCCATCTCCTGCTGTTCTTGGCATGGCGCGCGCGAGATAGCTAGATCAGCTATGTAGGTACGTGCGCATTTATCCTTTAGCTGTTTCGATAGACTGTTTTGATAGTCTTGCCACTTCGATGCTGGCCGCGTCATTCTCACGATCCGGGGTAAGTAAGTGCATACATACAAACAAACAAGAGATAGCAGCGCTTCCGCTTCACGAACGAGACGCCTTCCTAGGTGGTAGAAGAGTTTCAATTAGGTAGGTATCGTGGATAGCAAGTTAAAAGGTAAAAAAGTAGGTGGGTATTTTGGGGCCATGCCATTCTCCCGCGCAACAAAAAAAAACACAACGCCTGGTATGCCTATGCCATGCATGAGAACGTGTCCTAGTAGTAGGAGTAACCCTTCCCTCTCTTCCCGATTCCAATTCCCTAGAAATGGCTGCCTGCCCAGCCCGACTTTCTCTCCCTGAGTGAAACTCACTCGAAAACCTATGCAATGTTGAATAGGCCCAACACGAATTTGTGTGAAAAACCAACGCGGATGGCAATGGAATGATAATCCAGCCATAACATATCGCCTCCTCCATACCCAAGTCATCGATCATCTCATTCATCAACCCAAAGCTCTCACATGAACCCCATAACCCAACGCATCATAAACGGCCCAAAAAAGCCGCTGCTTTCATTTATCCTTGTCCAACTTTGCCCCAATCGTACCTACCATACCCCAGTCTCATAGTCTCGTACTACCCACCCATTCCTATACTCGCTAGACTTTCCCCATACAGACAACACATATCTGCACAGAGACGCACCGCTTTAGAGATCCCGCAGCCAAGCATGGACACCTAGCCCCTGCGTTGGCGCAGCGCACCGGTAATATGCAGACCATCCGGCGGCGGTACCGGCGGTCGCTGGATCTCCAGACTCCGGCTCGGCACCAGACGGCCGCCGGGCGTTCTTGGGTGCGGCACGTTGACGCGGCCCGTGCGCTCCGTCAGACGGCTCCGAATGCTCACCGCCTCGTCATCGTCGCCGCTGTCCTCGTCGCCGTCATCGTCGACATTGTAATCAGCCAGCCGCGCGAAGTAGTCCGCTAACCCATCCACGCTGGGCGTGCCCACGACGAGGTCGTACTGCGGCGGCGGCGTGGGCATCGGCGGTGGCGGGTCGTCGGCGTCGAAGGCAGGAGGGTTGTGGCTCGGATACCGGAGCAGATGCATCGGTCGCTGGACGGGCTGCGAGCTTGCCGCTGGGTGTTGCTGCACGTGGGCGAGCGGCGGTCGAGCGATACCCACGCTTGAACCTTCGATGCCCGCCGTGGCGCTGCCGGGTTCGACTGATACTGAGGGGATGCTGCCGGTGCTCGAGGCCGGGCTTGGGTTCGTCGCGAGGATCTCGGCGTCGGGACAGCCGCATCGCGCGTGCTGGTGGTAGATGGGTCGCTCGGAGCCCGAATACTCGGGTAAGGCCGTGTTGGCCTGCGTGGCGCGGCAGTCTAGTACGGTGAAGGGCGAGTCGATGCTGATCTCGAAATGCCGCCGTTTCTTGCCGGCCGGGTCGTCTGGGTCAAGGCGTGAGATTCGCATGACGATCTGTGTGTGTGTACGTGTTAGTGATTTCGTGGCTTAATGTACGCACTCAATGACACCAATTCCACTGATTCGCTAGAGATAGAACCCAGACGTGTTACATACCTTGATCCAGTGATGAACGTTCACGTTCTTCCAGCTGCAGTCCGGATGCAGACGTGCGTTCTTCTCCCTGCCCATCTGGTCGCACGTTGGGATCTGAACGTTCATCTCGATCTCGGTCGGTCCCCAGAACGACTCCAGCCCCAAGTCCAAGTCTCCTAGGATGTTCTCCGACGGATCAGGCAGCGGTTGGGGCGTGGTCCGATTCGCAGACGCCTCCCAGCCGCGACGTCGTGTTGCCGCCGCCCGCGCCTCGACCCTCTGGTCCGGCGAAAGCTCGCCACCGCTTAGTATCCTGATGTCCGACGATTCGTACTGCTTGTCCAGCGGCTTTCCCGCTATCTTTTCTAATAGTAGTAATTTGCGGCCCTGGTCTTTCCGCGTGACTTTCCTGTCATTCGTCCAATACTCGACCGATTCCGTCACGAACACCTTGATCTTGTGGACCTGCACCTTGGCCAGGGGCGTGAGCTTGAACGCGATGGGGATCTGCGAGCCGATGGGGAACGATTTCCCCGATATCATAATGTCGTAGTGCAGCTGGTCCTCCCACTGCCGGCTGATGGAGATGGGTTCCGTCATCTCGAGCGAGAGCTGGTCGGGCACTCGAACGATGCGCACCTCCTTAGATCCGTGGAGGTTGGGCTTGAACGCGCCTGCACGCTCGACGATGGCCTCGAGCTCCCACTTGACCGACCCGAACTGGAGCCTCGTAGTCTCTAGCTGGTGGTGGTCGATCGGTAGCTCGAAGGCGTATTCGTAACGGCCTGGGCGGAATACTTTGTAGGATTTGGGTTGTGCTACCTCCGTGACTTGCATCTCCCCCTTTCCGAAACTGCGGGACTGGACAGATTGGAGAGATAACCGTTTGTAATCTTGCGCGCTCAATTGGCCTGTAGGTCCACGCCTCAGCGCCGAAGGAACGGCTAACGACGAAGACATCGGGGAAGGGGCAGCGTCGCTTGATTCTGTAGATTTCTGGAGCGAATAGGTGCATTGGTTGCCGAACTCGGTTTCCCACGTCTCGTGTGTAGCGTGGAAAAAAGTCAAGGCTTGCGTTCGCAGCGACACTTCCTCGTGCTGCTCGTCCTTCAGGGGTGGGATGCCCTCGGGCCATTCTGTCCTGGCTTTACCATGCAGCTTAAGAGTGACTGATCTGAGCTTCACGTTCTTGGTGACGCTCAGCTGTAATTTACCCCGCAGAAGCGCGGTCGAGTTGGTGGTCTCGTGTCGCGGGTGGCCGTCGTGCTCGAATCCGGTTAGGAAGACGTTGGGCTCGGCGAGAATGATCGAGCACTGCACACCACTTCCGCTCGCTACGGGCTTGGGCACCTCGGTCACCGAGCTCATGACGCTCTTGGCAGAGCGGACCGAGAGCCCGCTATTCCGGTGGGCGCTGTGCAGGGCCGTGCTCATCATCGAGGCGCGCCTCCCCGCGGGTATCGGGGCGGCGTTGGCCATCTGTCCCGTGCCAGGTGGTGGTATAGAAATCATGGATAATGGCCGCGCGTTGCTGGTTGGCGACACTGGTGATATCTCGGTAGGAGACTGGGGAACGTCTTCGTGGGGGAGGACGTGGGCACCAATTGGATGCGCGGAAGGCAGCTTGAATGGAGCTAATACCTTCTCGAAGACGCGCCGGGGCCTGTGGCTGTCTCCCTCCTCTTCTTCCGCAGCCGCTGCTGCTTCGTTGTTTCCCTTGCTCTTCTTTCTTTTCGCTTTAGCAGCAGCTTTCCGGCATCTAGCCAAGTCGGCTCTTGGTTCGTCTGGAACGTAGCCCGAAGGATAGGAGATAACACGGATCGATTGGATCCTCCGTTCTCGCGGTTGGATCTGAGGAATCGGGAATGGTGAGTGGCCACAATGCCTGTGCTCATCCGCTCCTGGTCTGTAAAAGACGCTGCCGGGAATTGGCCGAATGAGGTGCTGGTCGGCGCGCCTAGGCCGGTTCCAATCGGGTCTTGACATTTTTGACACGTTAGAGCTTCGCTATAGCTATGTTGATGATTGGGGGTGAGGTGTGGATGTGACGTATAGGAAAGAAAAGAGCAATCAAATCAAGAGGTTTTAAATCATAGCATGTATTGAGCCACAGATGACCTTGTGGGGATGACATGAACCATGTTTAAGAGCGGAACGCCATGTGAACCAATACAGGAGGACAAGGAAAGATGCGGTGACAGAAGCGTGTAACAGAAGATCGACGTGGGTATCACGAGATGACAAAGTTTCAACATAAGCGGACGGGGGGAACAAACGATATAGATGGCATGACGAGTGGACTTGCCAAGGGCCAGCCCGAACTGCAGAACTGGCAGTGGCCAACGAGATTGGAGATGAATAATGAGAAACCAAGACACAGCTAACGAAAAGCTAAAGCGCGAGCGCGAAGCGAAGCGCGAGAACATGTGCGCAGGCAGAAAAAAAGTAGAGAAAGAAGGGCTGCTTTGGGCATGGATGGATGGATGGAGGAGGACCACCCGGGCGGGACGGCGGAGAACGGCAGGAAGAGGAGATGATACAAGACAACAACATGAACATGAACGGGACTTACATGTGGAGGTACAAGTACCGACAGAGCGAAAGTTGCTAGTTTAGGCAAAGAAGACTAGATCACACCGTGTTATTGGGACGCTTCCCAGCCAGGCAGACCATGCGCGGGCGAAAGTAGGTGTGTCAGTATGCGTGGGATGCGTATGTAAGTGAGTGAGTGTGTGTGTGTGCGGATGTGATGTGCGCGTGTGTAAGGTTGTGTAAGGCGGAAAGTGGGTTGGTTGCGGTTGCCAATGGGCTTTTCGGGGCTAATTCCTGCGCGAGTATCACCAAGGCTGGCCAAACTCCGAAAAGTAGGAAGGTACTCCTGCTCGTACCTAGAGTACCTGGGCGCAACCTGCTCGGATCATCGCATATGTGTGGGATGCAGCGGTGTTGAGGGGTCACCCTGGTCACCCTGGTTCGCAGCAGTTGCAGCAGTTGGCTGCCAACACGCCCGGTCTTACAGGAAATAGGTAGGATCTCCAATATCCAATATCTCCCGAGCCCCGCCGAGCAAGCCACTTCTCGGCAATACTAATAAATGCACTCAGAGCCGACCCTTCTGTGTTGTGTAGCTGCAGCCGCCGTTTGCGGGTGAAAGCTGGGAAGGCAACTCGCGACGAGACTGGTCAGATGACACGTACCCGAAGCCACCAGACTGCCCAGAAGCGCCAATCCGAGAAGCCTTGTCCAGTGCAATGGACGTCAGGTGAGATGGAGGCAGGTTGTTAGGGAGACGTCGCGATGGAGAGCAATTGGCGATCGGGCCGGAAGGGGAAAGGGAATAATACGCAGACGAAGGAGAAGAGGGGCTCAAGAGCGAAATGAGAAGAGAGGGGAAAACAAGGGGCGATGACCTACCTGGTAATTAGGGAGTGGCAGTGATGCTCCGGCGCGTATACTTAATTATTACAGCTACGGAGATTTGTCGCAAAGCCAGAATCCAGAGACCAGAATAAAGAACAGAAACTGGAATTGGATCAGGAACAGGAAACAGAGACAAGAGTTGGGAATTGCGTAGTGTAGTGTAGTTAGTGTTGATTGACGTCGATCAGTCCAAACCAGGGAAACGCACAGGCTTGGAAAGGGAAAGAAAACCCTCTGTGCATTTCATGTGCATTTCCATTTCCATCCTACAGGTTACTACAGCCTACATCCATCCTCCTGGATTGAGAGCTGGCGCAGAGAGCTGTACTTACTGGGTATGATCTCGCAGTGACGGTGACGAGCGATGACGATGACACGACGAAGCTACGCTACAACATAAAACACCTAATAAGACCTAACCTCCCAAGTAAGTTGGGCTACAAATAATTAACGAATACGCTTCCTACAAAATAGACGCTTGCAAGCTGCTAGAGAGTGGACTGGAGACAACAAGAACAACAGGCGCCGCAAACACCAGCCAAATCCCAGCGAGATCATAGCAGCCAGCTTCTGAACGGCTCCACGGCATGACTTATTACCTATGATGCTATGATGTATTCTTGATCGCATCCCAGTCGGTTTCGCGCTTCTTCATAGGCTGGCGCGAGTCCTCTCAATCCTGTACGTACACTATTCTAACGCCAGCTCCTCCCGCACTTCGCGTCTGCAACAACTCTGTAACCCCTGCTCGCCAGGTACTACGTAAGTATACCCACGTTGTGTCACTACCTACTACAGCAAGAATTATAACCAGTTATGGCTACTCCGCCATCGCCAACGTGGTTACCTATCTGCGTTGCCGCTGTCTTATGTGTCTGCCCTACGGTCTAGGGCGCATCAACAAACAGGATTATAGAATCATGTGTGTAGCACGAAAACTATGCTGTCAGTGTATAAGCCTCCAATGGCAATTCTAAGGGCGGCGCATCCAATGATACACAGCACGGGTCTATTAATCACCGCGCAGCAGGCAAGCGCTCGTAAGCAAACCACCAGCCTGTGTCATGACATTGATCAGCTTTTTTAATATTATTTCTTCCCGGTCACCGGCCTAATTTTCTAAACGAGACCTGCAGCAATGGCGGATCCACGCTATCACCTATCACCGCCTTTCCCAGATCATGCCCGGCTTTTAGCTGTCCCTGTATCCACCCTACTGGGCTGAAGCAGCGCTCGTTGGAGAGACCCCGGCATCCGGGAACAGAAACCGATCATACACTACGAAAACGGACGGGCGGTTGTTTGACTCGTTGGCCGCCAATCTGCCAATCAAGCCCAGAAGATGGCCTGGCCGCCAACATCACGAGCCGTATCCGGGGTACATAATTATGGACATTCCATTCCCATCCCCGCGGAACAACCCTTCGGAACTGCTCTCGGCTCCATGCCACCCACTAACAAAGCAAACACTATGTACATACGCAGTACCCATCGCCAACACCATATCTACATGACACTATTTGCAGGCCAACAGGAGTATTCTGCGTATCTCGAGCGGTGTATCGCATAGCTGCGGAAACCTTTCCACGTTAGACGTGGCTTGGCCGGGCTTAGCATCTCTGCTGCTCCCTTCATTTTTGATTTTTTGATTTAATTATTTCATTTGCTTCCATTCGTCTTTGTTATCCTGGCATTTCCATTGGTAAGTGTCCACCAATGATTATTGACAATTGGTAAACATGTGCGAGTGCCTCCGGCTGGCATTGCATCATTCCCGTTTAGGGATCGCTATGCCCATACAGGCAATGATGAGCTGAACAGCAGTCTGCAGACCTGCCAAGTCTTCAATACGACTCGCTTGCATTCGCGGCGCTTGTCAGAGCAGCCGAGCGTGTGCCTGTGTGTGCGTGCGCACGCAATGCCACAAACACATTAATCGAATTACTGATCAAATAATAATCATCATTCCAAGCTGGATGGATTGATAGAGGATTAATTCGCTAATTCCTTACACTAGATTAGTCGGCGACAAGCTGAGAGGCTTTATACAGTAGATAGTCTAGTCCCGTGCACTACCAGCCAAGAAAATCAAGATACAAATGCGCTGCTGCTGCTGCTGCTGCGCCGCCAGCCGAGGTACCGAGCCAGCGAGCCAGCTAACCCATATCTTGCTTATTCCCGCCGCATGACTTAATTTAGAGCCAATTGGGCTCCAATCCGAGAATGACGTAGGAGTCTGGGCTCTCCCAGGGCCCTGCTCCGAGAACCGAGCCGAGTTTCTCTCTTTCTCCTCGGTTTATTCATGGCATAATAATTAAACGGCCTTTTTAATTTGACCGCCATGAGCAGTCTCGTTGCATTGCAATTATAACTGTATGGGTAGCTTCAACGTTTAATAGTGTAGACCGCATTTCAATGCATTTTGAACCGCGTTCTACACCGCAACCCGTTATGCACATGCTTTAGTGCTCACAGTGATAGTCTTTAGTGCACATTAGCGCGGTCTGATGAGGCAAGCAAAAAAAAAAAGTTTTTGAGCATGTAGGTAATTATCGCGAAGGCACGAAAGCACGAGAGCGCGAATTTGGTTGTCGTGGATCTACGCATATGTATGCGTATGTAAGTACTGAGTAAGTGCCCTACATTGACACGTCCCTTTGGCTGACTTCAGCCGCTCGGAGAATCGCTTTTTACATGTACGTAAACCCGAGTGAGGTAAATAATCAGTAATTCGTAATATTTTCAGCCGATTTTTACGACTAGTTTTGGGCAGCAATATTTGAAAATTTTCTCTTTGTAACATAATTACCAGTAGATTGGTACGTGTTGGCGAAGCAGACGGCTTCATCTTTTCCCGATGCATGTTGGTTATGGGTGTCATTGCCAATTCGACGTGTGAGCTGTCTGACAAATAGAGACTCATTGATGCGAAGAACGAAAATGTGTATTGCCGTGGAGATACAGAATGCGTATATTTTTGGGCGCGTTTGTTCCCGCCCGGTAGTGTCACTTGATCCAAAAGTTACCGGCCCCGAGATCACCTCGAACTCGGCATAGTCCGGATACCGCCGTCTTCACTTCTCATAGACGTGAGAGAGGAGCAATTTATCGCCGACCATGCTATTATTACACATTGGATACGAGGCTGTATAAACAGACCAGGTTCTAGGTGTATACGGGTACAGAGCCCGAGCTTGCTGTTTCAATGAGCGATCGCACGTATTCTTCATTCTACTTCGATACGGCTCTCACTAAGGTTGAACAGTGTGAGATCCTGGTTTTAGACCCCCAATTGTCTAATAAGGAGTATGAAAGATGGATGAGAGAATCATCTCTATCCACTCATAGTTCAGAGTTGTGCAATCTCGCATCCATGGGAAACTAAGCTGAAAAGGAGGCTCTTATGCTGAGTCCCGAAAGCCTCAGCACCAGGTTGTCTGCACTGTTAGGTCAGGTCGGGATATTCCGTTCCTCACTAATCTAAATTATAGATACCGGTAATGCATCTTCTCATCCCATATTGTATGCTGAAGTTGGTAAATTTAGTCAAGCGTTCTTTGCACTAACTACTCGCAATTTTCACATCAAAGGGCGTAGTGTCAGTAGGTTCTCCTACAAACAGACCTTTCAAAGCCATCTTCTGCGTTAAGAGGTTTCAAAATCAGTTCGCTACTCTGTTGAGCTATACTTCGTACATACCGCATAATTATTTGGGCTGACTCATAACCATTCTGCTCTGTGACCCCTGTCTCTTTACAGTGCGTCTGTAGAATGACGAGGAACGGAGCTGCGAGTGGCATGTTATGATTAATCAATACATAGAAGGCAGCTTTCAATGAAATAAAGATTTGTTGTTTTTATTCATAGCATGGTGGCTATAACCACGTTATTGCCTAGGTACTCATAGGTTGATTGGATCCCAGATGGCTATCTGGGAGGTTTTGGATTCAATTGATCTATTGAGCCCTATACTTACCACACTTTCGCCTGCAATCTGGTAGTAGGCAGACTTCTCTTCATTCTATGATCGTTTACTTATCTAACAAGGACATAAATATATTCGCAGATCAGATATCCGCAGATCAATTCAGTGTATCGAGTCTATCTCATCTCACTATACCATCACAGCCAGATTGAATGAAATTTACTGGCCCCAAATTCCCATTACTAAGGATCGCCTGATTTCACTTACCTCAATAATGACTTTAGGTTAATCTAGTTAAACTAATCGATAATTATCGCACAGTATTCAGCCAGGAAGAAAAGCCACTGAAAGGCCCTGATCGGATCATCGCTAGGTCTCTAAGGTGTATCCGAGCACATTCATCGAAAGATCAGTCGAACATCAATAACTGGCCATTATACCGAGAAAATTTCGGGAAAAATTAGTAATGCTGCGCTACCAGCGACTTGACCGTGAAGTGCCGACTTCGCTATCTTGTCTGTCATCGACTTGATGTTTCTCGACTTGATGTTTAAAGCTCAAGAAATCCTTTATGCTACTCAATAGAGAAGCGATGGTCAATTTCCGAGGCACCCGATATCATATTATAATCCTAAATAACTTTCGACGTAGAAAGCCGTTTTTGCCGTTGCCTCTGCGGCTTATCATGTAAGCGTTGCTGCTGTGTCTAGAGCCTTCGGGCTCATTTTTATCAGCAGCATCGCGGCCATTTGAAGCTCATGGCGTTGGAGATGCTTGAACTCACTATACACATCTGCCTGCATGAAGGGGATATGTCCTAGCAGATCATTCATTGGAGATGAAGCCTAAAATCAATTTATCAAATGGTCTACAATGGTGAGGGTAATGTGACGCCGAAATGGCAACATGTCGCACATCAAGTATGTGATTCTGGGTCGCGACATCTGTGTCTATATCATGATCTGCTTTGAAGTGATCTCATTGTGGTATCCTAGTCTATGACACAGTCAACTAATGGCTATCGGTTAGCTACAAAGCCGGTGTATTCTGAAGCTACATTGCATTTATGTTGACTCATCATCTGAATGAGCTGTCCCCAGGACAGTGTGATGAAACGGAGTCCAATCTTTTCGCGTTGATGTCTTCTGACAAGCGCATAGATGCGGTCTTTTGTAGAGTTCTCAAGATGAGACTACTGTGAGTATTAATATTTGGTATTCAGTGAAAGCCACGGTCGCGACTGGTAATTTCCAGCGCTTACATTCCAGAATTACTCATATCCTAAGTGACAGAAATTCACTTGCATGTTGTAAAATTCTTACCGTGGCGGAAGTGGAATGCTGCCGAGCCAGACATTACCGCCGCCTACATGTGTCTCCACGTCTCACTGTGAGTGGGGGTTTCAATATAACGCATCGGGCCTGTCGACACTTATATAAGAATAGATGAGTTGGCTCTGATTGAGTTTACGGTAAAACTTGTAATGAGGAAGATTTGCTAATGACCGATTTATTTACTTATATCTCATTGCCAAGACCGCGGAAGATGCCGAGCTGACTGAGACCTCTTCATCATTTCCCCTGCTCCGTGACTCGCCTAGTAATCGCTGCTGTGAGACTGATTTGATACCAACCTAGAAAATATCTCCTTTAAATCAAAAGTTCTACATACCTCTACGGAGGTCAGCGAAATACGGAGTATTCCGTAGACAAGCCTGTAACACATTGCGGTGTGTGTTACCAGGTTCAGATAATACAGTACTCCGTACCTCGCCTACTTCTCTCGAATGAAAGCTCATATTATGTACCCCCCGAACTTATGTAGACGAAAGAGGCATAAGTGCGCGTGTCGTGACGGGTGTTTCCGTATAGCTAAACTATGATAATTGATTGCCCTCATTTGGTCTGAACTAGATCTTGGCATTACTCGCTCCACTGCGATGCATTGATTTTCATGCGCGATGGCAAGCTTTGAGGCAATTGCTTCTCTCTTGTGATCTGCTATCAACATCACAGCTTCCGATTTAGGCATTTGAGTCCGCGCATCAAATGTTACCAATGCATGTTCTTCGAGGGCCCGGCGGCTACAGGGAAGGAGGACACTTGAAAGTTACCGTACCTACCTACGTATCCGTATTTAGTTCGACAATTACTACATTACCATTAACCTTGAGTTCGGAAGGGGAGGTACGGGGAGAACAGTGTATATTTCATCGTTCACGGTGGCTGGCAAGATACTTTTCCTCCCTTCGCAACGCCAATATGGGTGTAACTGCTGTAAACAACACCCCTACCTCAGTCGGTACTAATTATATGATAATTGATTACTCTAGATATCATTTCTATGTCATTGGCCACTTCTAAATTGAAGAGGAGACGTGCACAAGTCGGTGTCACGTTCGCCACCGTGTTCATTGGAGCAGCAACCTTTCCCTGAATTGGTAGGTATCGCTCGTATGGGGATATTGAAACGCGGGGATCAAAGGCGTCAGATGCCGTGCACGCCATTCGACAGGCCCAGATCTGATAGCGGCGATCTGAAAGATGGTGCCAGCCAGCCAATGCATGTGCCGTACACTATTTACATACTACGACGTAATTACTGATGGTGCCGCAGTGTCAAGCGGTAAATTAAACGTCTTGGCAGGTTTGCTTCTAGGTATCACGGCCCTTCAGAGGTCTAGATAATATTAGCTCAAGCCGGTAACACAGCGACCAGTACTGTACCACAGGGAGCATGTGTTAATTATCCCTGTGTGTTATCCAGAGGGAGATCATCTAGCAAAGGTGTCTAAGACAACCCCTTAATACGCTACTCCCTTAACTCAGCCAAGAGAGCTCGCTCTCGCCACATGTGAGGTTGTATGGCATGTTCTTGATAAAAGCTTATCTCGAGTGCGCTGGAGTTCGCAGGGGGTCGCCTGCCCGATCTAGAAAGGCACGGCATCCGAGAAGCGGGAGATCGCACGGACTCGGCAAGTCAACAATCGCTAGCAGGGGTCTGACCCGTCAATGAGCTTGCTCGTTTGGACCTCTGCACTGAAGCTCTGCAACCGCAACCGCAGCCAAGAGGGAGAGCGAGAGCAACACAGGGCGGCTACCAGTGCAACAGTGCCAACAATGCGACGGAAAAGGGTGTGACCACGCCTATAAGAGGAGGCATGCCTCCCCCCATTGTGATCGACCTCTCTCCAAGAGGTTGTATCCGACTCTTCCAGCCGTGAGATTGCTCGACGCCCCTTACATTCCAGCCACGATGTTGTCTCTGGCTACCGCTCTGTTCGCCACCGCGGCCACGGCGCGGCTGATGGACAGCTTGCCATCCGTGCCCAAGGGATGGACGCAGGTCCGTTCAGCCGGTCTGGATGAGCCGATCACGCTACGTATCGCCCTTCCCCAGCAGCATGCCGACGCTCTGGAGCAGGCCGTCATTGACATGTCGACCCCGGGACATGCCAACTACGGGAAGCACCTGAGCCGGCTCGAATTGCGATCGTATACTGCGCCTACAGAAAGCGCCGTTTCTTCAGTTGTAGACTGGCTGAGCAGCAGCAGCATCAAACCCCTTGTCAATAACGACTGGGTCACCTTCTCAACTACCGTAGAGAAGGCAAATGAGCTGCTGAACACGACCTTTGCGTGGTATCAGTATGAAAAAGGCGGTAGCCCCAAGCTTCGGACGCTCGACTACAGCGTTCCCGACGATGTCGCTGGTAACGTCGACCTGATCCAGCCGACCACCCGCTTCGGACAGCTCGGTGCAAAGAAGTCCACCATCTTCGATATGCATATTCTTGGCCCCGCCGATGAAGAAGCCAAGATCGGATCTGTCGACGCCCAGGCCGCCACCTGCAACACTGCCCAGATCACGCCTGCATGTCTCAAGTCCCTGTACAAGATCAACTACACTCCCCCTAAGACCGGAAACTTGGTTGCTTTTGCTTCATACCTGGAGGAGTATGCTAGGTATTCGGATTTGACTTCGTTTGAGTCGAAGTGGGCGACCAACGCGGCGGGACAAAACTTCAGCGTTCAGCTGGTGAATGGGGGATTGAACAACCAGGGCAGCAGCAGTGACAGTGGTATGTCAGATATCATTTCACCTTATGCCATCGCAAGTACAGCGCGCTAATTCGCATCATTACCAGGTGAGGCCAATCTTGATATCCAGTACATCTTAGGCGTCAGCGCTCCTATTCCAATTCTCGAATACAGCACTGGTGGTCGCGGGTAAGTTTCCTAGACACGAACCTAGCCCTGGGCTACTGACATGCTGACCGGCGTGATTAGACCTCTCGTGCCTACTGATGACGAGCCCGGCCCGTCGAGCAACGAGCCCTACCTGGAGTTCTTGACTTATATCCTGGATCAGCCCGATTCAGCGCTGCCACAGACCCTTTCAACCTCCTACGGCGAGGAGGAGCAGAGTGTCCCGGCTGATTATGCGCTCAAGATCTGCAACATGTTCATGCAACTTGGTGCTCGAGGTGTCAGTGTCTGTAAGTGATCCCTGGAATCATTTCCTCCCTACAATCATGGTGGCGATATCTAACCGGCTGAACAGTATTTTCATCCGGTGACTCTGGCCCTGGTGATTCATGCACTCGTGAGTCCGACGGCGCTCCGTACTTCCAGCCTACTTTCCCTGGCTCTTGCCCGTATATCACCTCCGTCGGTGCGACTCATGGCGTTAGCCCCGAAACTGCTGTTAGTTTCTCAAGTGGCGGGTTCAGCTCACTCCATGCACGGCCATCGTGGCAGAACGATGCCGTAAGCAAATACCTCACCTCGATCGGAAAGACTTATTCGGCCTACTTCAACGCCTCCAACAGAGGGTTCCCCGACGTCGCCACCCAAGGCGCATCATTTGCTGTTGTCGACAAGGGCAGAAACGCGCTGTTGTCGGGAACCAGTGCCTCTTCGCCTGTCTTCACCGGCGTGGTTGCTCTGCTCAACGCAGCACGAAAGAGTCAGGGATTGGCACCCCTGGGATTCTTGAACCCCTTCCTTTATGCCAACGCCGCTGCTTTCACGGATATCACGAGCGGATATGGTAGCGGCTGCAGCGGTAACTCCGCTTTCCGTAATGGCGCTCGTTGGAATGCCACTGCTGGGTGGGACCCTGTCACAGGTCTAGGTACCCCTCTCTTTGATAAACTCCTGGCTGCTGCTGCTCCGGGCGTCAAGAATGCTTAGGTCAGATCATGTAGACTATAGTTTAGTCTTATATAGATTAACAAGTATTCATTTCACGTGAATGGTTTGTTTGCTTAAGAAGACCTTGTAGAGTGTGTACTTGCACGATACCGCGATTCCCTCCGCCAGCCTCACAAATTAGCAGAGATCAGTGTATGTCAACTAAGTAGTGTTGACGTATTTAGAATAAGATACATCGATTGACTGAAACTATCTATGTGAAGAAATTGTACTGAGGAAACCAATTCATCTGCAGAATTTTACAGCATCGTTAGGAAATCAAGTCATGCGGGATAACCATAAATGTCTGTCCCGCCAAAACAGTTGTCCCGAACTTCTGTCCCGAATCACAAAGAAATGAAATTGATCAAGGTTAGTCCCAGTCTCCATTTCCAAGGTCGACGGGTTTCCCGGCCCGGACGTCTTCCATAATTTGATCGATACTCCAGGGATGGTATTTGTAGCCTGGTGGGTAGTTTGGAGGGATGGTAGTGACTTCGTCATATGGTACTCCCTGCCTGATGGCTTCTGCCATCTTATCATAGTTCTCATATGCATACTTTTCGGGATCATACTTCCAGATCCATTTTGGCATCTTCGGCTGCGCAAGTTTGTAATCACTCTTGACCTTATTCCAATCAGTATCTTGGAGCAACTCAGCATTGGAAAAGCCCAACTTCTGTGCACAAGCACATCTGACAAAGCGAAACCGTATATGTGTTCGTACAGACAATGGTATGTTCTCTTTGCCACCAATCTGAAGACATGTCGCTAAAGACACGGCGTCCTCGATCGCTTGGGTGGCACCATTGCCTGATGCTGGTAAGAACGAATGTGCGGCATCACCAATTTGGATGACCCGGCCGCTTGGTGAACACCACGAAGGCTGCGGGTTGCGCCAGAAGAGTTCGAAATTGAGAATCGTCCGAGGAGGTGTCAATTTCACAAGCTCCTTGAACATGGGTGCCCATGGCTCGGCGCCAACCCCCTTGTCCATGTTATCAACGACCTCGTCAGACTCGACCGTGTGAGTCCAGCTTTCTTCCTCGGATCCTGTCACCTTCGGGGTGTTATTGAGGGCAATAGTAGATATCCAGAAGAATGTTTTACTTACATCGTGGTTCATAATCCAGATCAACGTCCCGGGTCGAGTTAGCGCCAATGCATACGTCCCAGGTCTGCGAAGCCATGAGATTAGAAGAATGACACCGCAATGATCAACATGGGCGTGACTCACCCTAAGAATGACCTGATGACCGGTTCATCATTGTTCTCGCCGTACATCTGGCCGAAGAACTTCTTGACTTCTTGATTCTTCTCCAAATGCTCGGAATCAAACGCTGCTCTCCACATCGCTCTCCCCGAGCTTCTTGCCCTGACTTCACCGCCAACGAGCTTCTGACTCTTGGAGCCCACACCATCAGCAGCTATCACAACATCCGCTTCGAATTGCTCCCCTTGATCCGTTATTGCGATTGCTTTCTCTCGTGAAGTATCTTCCCGGTAGTCAACAACCTTCTTACCAAATTGAATGTCAACTCCAAGTTTCTTGACTTGGCGAACGAACATCTTGTACACAAGCGGACGCATCTGAAAAGCCCCTGGGGGCTTATTTGGGTCCATCCCTGCACGACGCAGACGATCAGATACCTTCATCGGAGGAATCGTGCGTTCGCCGCTATGCTTGAATGTCTCCAGCCATGCATTTCCCATGGAGATGTTGTCATACTCCTGGAGCAAGTCTGGCCAATGTCGAAAGAACTGAATGGCACTGTGGCCCATGAAATACATGTCCCCTGAACCTCAAGGTCAGAACTAAGACATGAATCTGTTAGGGGGGATGCCACTCACCCGCAGTATTGATATCGTCCATACGCTCGAGCATTCGCACATTATGCCCCTTTCGGATGCATTCGATCGATGCTGTTAAGCCAGCAAGGCCCGTGCCCACAATAAGGACATCGATCCCAGTCGGTGGATATGACCCCACGGGCTTGCTATCGTCGGTATCGGTATCGTAAACTGAGCCCATTTTGCTGTCGAAGTTATGTTCGTGGGGAAAGCTAAGATGCGAGGGAGACGCACGCCAGAGACTTGTGAACTGTTATATATCATGAATACTGCATTGATTGGCAGGCTAGAGGTCCCCTCCTTCGATTTACGGCCGAGATTACGAAGCCTGTATACACTGCACTAATGAGTACAGTGACGAGTTTGTACGCGTATTGTCCGTAGTACAAGCCCGACCGGTAGGGTGGTGATAAAACCATACTATACGAGCTTCTCCCTAGGTTCCAGGGGAGAATGCTGTAGATGTATAGAAGGATGGGATATACCGGCGGAAATTAAACAGCCTATCAAAGCAGTCAAACTTTCAGTACTAGTCTGGAGATTCATCCCCGGTCCTTGGTTCGAGCCAGTCACCCGGGCCCTAGAAAATCTAATTGAAACGTCATAGAAACAGGGACATCCATTCATGGCTCTGTTTAGGTTCAACATGTACGTGTAGCACACAATGGGTTTCAGTATTATAGACGTTGATCGATGGTGATAGGTCGATTTACAATAGTGTTTCGCAATAGTCTGGTGACTTATTCGTTTCACTGTTTGCTCAATATACTTCGTAGAAAGATCGAGAATATCCGCTAACCAAGATATCGGATATAAAATCCATATCAAAAAGAGCATGAAGTTTGCAGTATTTTGTTGACTAGTCTATAGTTTATGTCATGATTTTATCTTCTACGCATCCCTAGGAACTCCACTCACCTTGAGCGAAGTGATCGATCCCGGTCCCTGACATAGAATAATATTTAGTGATTCTTAATATAATATTTCATATAAAATTAGACAGCCTATGCTTGTCGCTGCAGGATTTCCCTGATCTGAAACTTGATTGTTTGTTTCTTTGAGCGGATACAACCCATATTGATCGCGCCGATCGAAGACGCGAGTATCCCACAAAGCCGTTGGGGCTTCGGGTATTCGCAATCACACTGCGCGCGGAAGGAAAATCATGCTTTCCGCTTGGGAAGAAGAAAGATGTCGTATGTTGACACCGAATACGAGGTTCGGGGCCATGCCGGGGGGTAGTCTATAATTCTTGATTCCTCTGTCTTTTCTTGAAAGCTTGAGTTTTTGATTGCAGCAGATGAAAGGTCGTATATTCATATCTTTATCTTTATTTCACCTGTCACCTGTCATGAAGTCGAGTTTCCGAGCTTTCTTTCTCAGCGTTTTCTTGATATGGTACTATCAAGTAGCTGTCATGCATTCCTTGACGCTCATTCTCCTAGGGGTCACTCTGGCAGGGCTCATTCTGTTCCGTTTCTACACACTATTTCGACAGATCAACGATCCGAGAAGAATTCCAGGTCCAGCTCTCATCCCGTACTTTGGACGCATTCATGACCTCCCAATCCATTTCATGTGGCTAAAGTTCTATGAATGGGCAATTCAGTGTAAGTATTGTGTCGGAACTTCTGATTCTTATCGCAAACAGGCATCAACCGCGAAGTTGCTCTTCCAATAATTAGTGCCTAATCTCAAATACCTATCAACGGGTTTTCTGACCTAGAACATGCAGATGGCGGTCCTAATGGATTCTACATGACGGAAATACTTGGAAACCCAATCCTCGTTGTCACAGACGAGGCAGTGGCGGAGGAACTCTTGGTGAAGAGAGCAAGATATAACTCTGACAGGCCTATGATAAGATCAATATTCGATTCTAAAAGCAATGAAGGATCTATGGAATACCTGCCCCTCATGGGGAAAAATCGTACGTGTTCTCGGATTGCCCCTACTATCGCTATTGCTGACTACTATCTAAGAATACTGGGCTCGTCAGCGCCGCTTAACTCATGCTTATCTGACGGAAGCGAGCAATGCGGGCTATTACGGCGTCATGTACCACGAAGCAAAGCGGTGGTTAGCGAGATTGATAGAAAACCCCGACAATTTCCAGTCCAGCCTGGAAGACATGGCATCAAAAGTCATGTGCCAGTTAACGTGGGATGACCCAAGTCTCAGCGAATATTGTACGAAAAGTGCCTGGGGGCTTCTGACTCAAATGTCGCCAGCTGGGCCCATTACCAACGTTGTCGAACCGCTTTGGCATCTTCCTGAGATGATAAACCCTTGGAAAAGAGCGGAGCGCAAGCGACACGACGAGCAGCAAGAGTGGTGGAAAGAGCGACTAGAGAATACCCGTGCGATGATGGCGATGGGCTTGCAGAGGCCTTGCTTTGCGCGACAATACCTAGAAAAGGGGCATAAGCGTTCAAACATTTCCGGAGACTACGAGGCGTCTTGTGTGATCGGTATGATTGCGCTTGTCGGTATCTTTACCGTGGCCGGTCCACTGTCGTACTTCTTGGTATCCATGGTGCATCATCCTGAATGGCAAGCCGTAGTGCAGCGGGAGATTGATGAGGAATGTCATGGTCGAATGCCGACACTCGAAGATGCGCCCAGGTTGCCAGCGTTGAGGGCTTGTATCAAAGAGACAATGAGATGGAAGCCAAATGTCCCGACTGGTGAGCGAACATGCGACATGTCGACCGTGGTGTTCAAGACTAATCCAATACAGGAGTTGCCCACGAGATGGAAGAGGGCGACGTATATCGAGGTTATTATCTCGCAAAGGGAACACGGATCCTTCCGCTTGACTGGCACGTGGTAGAAGACTCGAAACTGTTTCACGAGCCCCATTGCTAATACTAATATAGGGCATTTCTCCGAAACCCTATCAAGTACCCGGACCCTGACAACTTCCGACCCGAGAGATGGTTAGAGCCTGGTTGGCCGACTTATCAAGAGCCGCTCACGCAATTCCCGACTATTAAGGGCATGACCTCTTTCGGATGGGGCCAGCGACAATGCCTAGGGCAAACCTTGACACAAGACGAGCTCGTAATCGCCTGCGGCGCGCTCAGCTGGTGCTTCAATCTAAAGCCGAAGAAAGATTCAGTCACAGGCCTTGACATGCCAGTTCCCTTGGATAAGTCCAATTCACTGCTGATCATCAAGCCTGATCCCTTTCACATGACGTTTGAGCCTCGAAGTAAGGTTCGGGCGCAACAGGCTCTGCGCTTATGGCAGGACTCGGATGCTCAAGACCAGAGAGAAAGACACGAATTCGCTCAACATGTGTCGCCAAAGATGGGGGAAGTTTAGCAGCGAATTACAACTTGACATAGTGGATGATCTGTGGACTTACGGAGTAATTGGAAATACATTTTTCGCAAACACTTATTATGCTAGATAAAAACGCGAAGCAAACAGTCACTTACAACGGCCAGATCTTCAACGAATGCAGAAATAAAAATTAATGCAACAGATAGCATGGCCATCTCTCACCACGTAACTAAAGTTTGTGACAAGCCCAGAATCATAATAATATATCGCATTAAAATCTCAATAAATCAATATTCAAGCATCTCCGTGGAGCAAGCCGAGCCTACGGAGCCGATTGAACAGCGTAGTATCATTCGCGGCTGGGCATCCCCACGATCACCGCAAACACGAATACACATCATATGTTGTGTATCATATCAATTAGCGTTATGAATCATCACTGCTGTACCGAAGGTCTGGCATTAGGCGATCGGAGTCGGCCCTAAATTGTTTTCGTATCGAGTACAATATGCCCACGTGGTGTGCAGGGCAAGTTCTGAGATGTGACAGAGATCTCGGAGTTCGGTCACAACGTCCCCTAAATCCCGACTATGTGGATTTCAACATGCAGGGTCTCTGCACGATTAAGTTTTTGTTATGATGCTGCAGCTAGCGATATAAGGTTTCGTTAACCGTTACCGGAGAGAGCTACAAGTCCGTCCCAAACAGATACTTGTCTCACCCTAGCAAACCTAATCGTGATATTCGGGTCTGATCACAGGTTTGCGGTTCCAAACAGAGACTGGTGTATCCGGCTAATGAGCAGGTCTAGAAAACTTGAGTATTGTCATGTAGGATGATGATGTTATCGGTGTCACGGTACACTATATAGGGGAGTACAGGCGGTCAAGCGTCCGACTTGACAGCGTTCTACTTTTGCCCGGTAGTGTAGCGGTACAGTGCTGTACTTCTGTTCCGTTGCAATCGGTGAGTATACATTAAGCAATTCGATGAGTTGATCCCATTTATGGCCGCGAGCACCCCGACGCTTTGATGCGAACACATGAAGGCTCTTAACTTGTTGCACCATAGTCACATTCAAGTTTCTTGAGAGCGAAATCTAACGAGAAAGCACAATATGGCCGCTGTACCTGAAGTAGTTGTTGGGACTACAATTGCATGTTCTTTCATCCTATTCGGTGAGTGCACTATAATACACATCCAGCATTATAGACTCCGCGGAAATGTTGACTCCTTTTCTCTAGGCAATGCTATCACTCAATCTTTCATGGGCGTTCCAGCTTTGCTAGTTGATTTCCCACCGCCGTCCTCTCCTGGTCATTCAGAGAGAGCAGTTCTACTTGGGAAACAATGGCCTACGTTCTGGAGGGTGGGCAATGTTTTCTTCCGTCCTATCAGCATGCTAGGCATCTTTGGATATGGATATACGGCATGGGCGCTTTCCTCACGGGGAGCAAGTGGTGGCCTTGGAGATTGGAGAGTCTATATGATCTCGGCTATGTGTCACCTCATCACCGTTATACACTCGGCCGTAAACATGCAACCGATCAATGAGAAGCTGGATGCTCTCAGCGAGCCCAAGGGCAGGGTCGACAGTGAATTGGCAGAAAGCTATGCCCGCAAATGGATCAAATTCAATACCGTTCGACTCATCACTCCGGTTGTAGCCGGTGCTCTGGCGCTCACACAAGTCCTGAGACGCTAAGACGGGATGCACCACGAACGAAGCGCATCCGGGATTGATACAAGAGGCTTAGTCTATTTAGCATCAAGGTAGAATGAAGATGGATGATCACTGGAAACTCAAGGCCTTAGAAGAAGAGCACGCTGCTGATAATGTCAAGCAAATGTCTCTTTACAGTATATGCTTCTAGCTGCTGAAGATTTTCTTACTGAGACACGCTTGACCGGATCGACTTCCGCATACTGTAAAATGACGCTGCCATTGTGAGATCAACAATAGTCTATACTGACGTGAGGACTGAGTAGTCAACGAAAGCTCAAAAGTGATGCATCCAAACACCGCTGCGACAGTCAACATCCTATGAACGTAATATCTGACGCAGCCCAAGTAGAATAATAACGGCAGCCCCAAAGTGAATCCATAAGTCTGAGTCCACCATCCCCCAGTCAAAAGGACCCTTAGATCCATCGCTCGAACTGCTCGGGGAGTCGCGAGCTCTGCCGCCGAAAGTCCCAGGAGCATGTGTCTGAGCCATTTCCATCGCCTTCGCGCTGTCAACAAATTCTCGGACATCGGCCACCTTGAGGCCGTCTTGTGTCAATTTGACTATCAAGACACACTCGTTCTTCCATTCGCCTTTGTCTCCTTTCAAGGTGCCGAGCATGTGCGCATGGATTGCCACAACGCCCGTGGAAGCATCGTCGATGGTGGTCTTCGGGATCATCTTGAACTCTTCGAAGATGCCAAATATCCCCTCTGCATGTTTCGCAAAGTCTTGTATGTCGCGGACGGGCATTTGCAAACTCTCGGGCAGTATCTGGTGATGGTAATCGGGTGCAAGCGACTCGAGCAGTTTTGCGACCGAGAGACTGCCATAGCCGTCAAGAAACTTGTCAATGGTCTGCATGCGTTGCTGTTTAGAATTCTCCATCGTATACGTAATGCTGGATAGCGAAATGGGTGGGTGTGACAGTTGCGTGTTCCTTCCGATGGCGCCGACAAGCGGTTCTCAAACCAGGCTGGATACGAATTACATATAGAAGATTGACGCTGATACGAACTCGCTGAATCCGGCTGCCCTCTCAATTCAAGGTTGGTGTATGCGGGGGTCTCCTGCGGCAGCCTTGTTCGGGCCCAATGCCGTGGTCTCGGTTCATCGGAAGTAGACAGGAGTCCAAGAAACCTTGAATGCGCGACCGTAGTTCGGGTGACACAGGGTGGTATGCACCGTTCTCATTATTATGTTCCGCCTTACGCTCCAATCCATGTGAAAGGCCTCAGAGTCAGAGAAATCCACAAGCCTCAAAATGTCCAAAGTCGTTCTCGTCACAGGCGCTACAGGAAAGCAAGGGGGCGCGGTCATCAATGCTTTACTGGATCAACGATCTGAAAAGTTTACCATTCTCGCCGTAACAAGAGATGTCAATGCGGCCGCATCACAGAAGCTGCTATCGAGATACCCTTCCATCAAGCTCATTCAAGGTAATCTGAATGACGTCCCAACTCTTTTCAACACAGCAAGGAACGCGACAGGGAAGCCGATATGGGGCGTCTTCTCAGTTCAAATTTCGGTGGGAAATGATGTGACATCCGAAAGCGAAGTTAGACAGGGACGAGCCCTCATAGACGAATCCATTGCCGCTGGCGTCAGACACTTCGTGTACAGCAGTGTTGACCGAGGGGGGGATGGGAAGTCCTGGGATAACACAACGCCTATCCCGCACTTCCGGACAAAATATGAGATCGAGCATTATCTTCGTGATGTTACGGCACTAGGGACACCTGGCGAAAAAATGGGATGGACTATCTTGCGTCCCGTCGCGGTAAGTACCTTTTTGCCTTGTGGATTCGTTCAAGAGCTCATGCTGGTGTGTGGTAGTTCATGGATAACGTAACCCCAGGATTCCCGACCAAAGTTTTCCTGGCAGCGTTGCGTAACTGGCTCGGCAGCAAACGAATGCAATGGGTGGCCACCAGGGACATTGGCATTTTTGCAGCTAAGGTTTTTACTCATCCATCAGAATGGGATCACAGATCTATTGGTCTTGCTGGAGACGAGCTGAACTTCGACGAGCTGAGCCAGGCGTTCATGAGTGTGACGGGCCGGCCGGCCCCTGTGACATATTCGTTCTTCGGGAGCGCAATGACTTTTATGGTATCCGAGTTACGCGTGATGATCAATTGGTTCTCGACCGATGGGTATGCTGCGAATATCCAGTTATGTCGTGCTGAGCATCCTGGATTATTGTCGTTTGCGGAATGGTTGAGTCGAGAAAGCCGTTTTCCGAGTGCGGTGTAACACATCAATGGACAGATATCGGAAGGAGAAATCTGACTGAATACTGTTGGCTACCTGGTCATATGTAATACACACATCATTTTCAATAATTATTCGAGTTGAGCATCTACAACATCTCATAATAAAGCCGAAAATTTTTAATACTTTGATGTCGTGAGACTAAACCGCTCTTCAGTTTTTATTTGAGGGCTCTGAACTTCAACTGGGTGTTTGTACATAGCAATGATAGCTAATGGAATAATTTTGATATACAGTCGAGATCACTCTGCTTAGTGACTCGAGAAAAAAATGCAAATATTGTTACAGCCGCTTCATTCACTTGGTATATGGGCCGCCACCGTAAATCAAGCAATTATCGTGAAGACTTGCGAGTTATCACTCGCACAGGGAGCCGAGTCAAGACGGTCGTTTCCGGCGACGATACAGGTTGCATTTCGCTCACTCTCGGGGGCAAGCGTGAGCTTAGTTCCGCCCGTAAAGGGAATCAGCTGGCCGCTGTTGATCTCGCCGTCTGGATTACTATTAGCAGTGACCTTCGCCGGTGGAATAATTTTACTAACTTCCATCTGCTCTCCCCCCACAGGAGAATATAGTGACAGTGTCACCGGGCTGACGACGGCCATCAAAGCTGATGCATCCGTTCGTCTGTAGAGAGGTTAGTCTATCGCCCAGGTAGATCGGTATTACAGTGGATATGGCTTACCAAGCTGCTCACTACGAGCGCGGAATTCTCTGCATCATTATGTTTCCCGGCCGTGATAATGTCAAACTTCTCATTGGGTGTCCCTGCACAGCGCACTAGAGATACCGGGATTAGATTCTCCCGAAAGTCTCCCGCTGTGGGATCTATGAAGAGACACCGGCCATCAGGCGACTGGATGCTGACGGAGCTGAATGCCCGAGTCGCGCCATTATCGCGCTGGTGCGATTCGGCAACAGCTGTTGGTTGCAATTCCCCTCCCGCGCCAGATACGGGGACAGCTTCGGTGGGATTGGGTACTCCTGAAGGAGCTGCGCTACTCGGAGCGGGCGTGGTGGTCGCCTTCTGGGTGGTTGAGGCAGTCGTGGTCTTCTGACTCTGGCTCTTCGATGCAGTGGCTGATGATGTGACTACGGAGGCGGTGGTTTGTGTCGCATTTATCGAAGTTTGATTGGGCTGGATGGAGGGCTGGAGGGACAGAGCGTCGCCAAAAGTGAAGAGCTGGCTTAAATCGCCTGCTCGGCATGGGGCGACGTCGATGACTTTATCTACAACGGTGAAGCATGTGTCGAGATTATTTTCTGGTGAGAAGGACAGAGGCCCGGCACCACCATTAAAAGGGAACAATTGGGAATTGGTCACATCACCGCCTCCGTCAGCACGTCCGCCACAACTGAACAGAAGCGCCTGATTTCCAGCAGGCCGCCTGGGATCAAAGTTGAGGCAAGCGTTAGTCTAGATGTTTGTTAGGTGTGGCCTCAGGGATACGTGTGAGATTGGGAGGTCATTACGGACCAGAGTGCTGACAATGAGCATTGAATTCTGAGCATCGTTATGCTTTCCGTTGGTGATAATGTCCCATTCCTGGCCATCCGTGGAACCACACTCAGCGATTTGGATAGGAGTAAGATTTGCTCTGAAATCACCCGATAGCTCATCGACAAACAAGCAACGATTGTCCGCAGTCTGCGCCCCGGTCAGCCAATTATATCTATGTGCTCAAAATTTTTATGTAACTTTTAGGCCTACCTTAATGAGCGTGCTTGCGAATGCCTTGGTTGCAGTTGTGTCTGGCTGTTGAGCCTCTTCAAACGCTGCTTGGTCTAGCTGCGCCACCGCTCGTCGAGGCAGACTGAGCAACGAGACGGGTGATGCCGTAGCGAATGAGACCAACGAGGCAAACCGCAGGAAATTCATCTTTTGCGTAGAGTTGGGGCTGATATTAAAGAGCGGCTGTGGGCAATGAATGGCTTAATCACGAAGAGAATGAACGGGCACAAGAGAGGCCGAAAAACTTGAAGTATAATCCCGACCGGCGGATGCACAACGAATGGAAGTGAAGATCAGACCAGCGAGAGACAGGAAAGAAAAAAAGGAGGGAAAAAAGCTTCACCTAGCAAAGTGCCTAGAAGTGAGAACATCGTGAAGGTTTGCTGCGACCTCACTCGGGGCCAGGCCATATGTATTACAGTATTACAGCCAGTGAATAGAGGACCTTCGAACCCCTGGAAGCGCTGCGATGGCTCCCTGAACTAAATGAGTCTGTTTTGGCAAGTTTCAAGGCGACATAGACATAGCTAGCGAAACCAATCTAATTACCGTGCCGCCGTGCCTTTCGCAGGAGAATATCGCTGCGCATGGCGCGCCGCCAAAGACGAACCGGAGAGAGGGCGTTTCGAAAGGCCTGTCAAAAGGGTTGCTATGCATCCTGGCTTCTGGTTTGTGGTTTATGAAACAGTGCTTGTCGCAGCACCTGCAGCACCTGGCCGTCCCACCTGTCATTTCGAGACTGGCGCGGGAACGAGGAGGTGACGGTGACCCAAAGCGCTGAAGCTGAGAATATCCATGAGACCGATCACGGCTGATTACCGAGGCCTAGTGTGACCTAGTGTGATCAAGATAATTGTTGGCCACCCTGAAACCCTCGTGGGCAGACTTTTATATATCTATACGGCTCGATACGGAGTATTATTGGCAATCCAGTTTGTTTTAAGCATTGCACGGGGCAGAACACGGGGGGCATACGGAGGGCAAGCACAGGGCACAGGAACAGTGGAAAGGATGGCTTACGGTGCCCGAAATCCGCCAAGCGCGCTTTTTAGGTAGCAACCAACCTCCCCTTAAAATCGCTATCTGCTCCGTAATTGTCTGCCAGTGTAGTTATTGGGATTACCAAGCCATCTACGAAGTATGTTGTGGATGCTCCTGGCTCTTCGCTCTTGACTCAGAGACAGGAAACAATCTCAAAAAGTTTTCTTTGCACTTATAATTTCTTTGCACTTATACAGTAATTTTTACCCTCATTCAAATCCAAGTATTTATGTAAGTACATATGACGCAATCTGTCATGTCGGTAGGCGCTTATGAGTCCATTCTGCCCTTTAAGTACCCGTCAAGCGCTGAGCCTCAGCTACATAAGCAAGATGGAGTTTACAGCTCCCAGCGCTTCCCAGCATGATGTAGGGAAGTAAGTTGGTCCCAATACCGACCCAGTAGACCCGAGCCACGGCCAAGTCGATCTTCCTTACTTCGCAGATCATCGGACACAGCGCTAGAGTCCTTGGGCTCTGGAAGCATGTAATGTGTTTCCCCAGATCATCGTTCGAGTCTGCCTACTCTCTTGAACCGTATTTTTGCTATGCTCTCAATATTGTTTCACCTACCTATACACTACTATTTCAATGTGGAGTCGCAGTATTATCTGATTCTCGACCCCCGGTGGATATGGCGGAACGATCTACCCCAGATCAGATCTCAATTACTTCACACCAATCGGTGAAGTCGATTCAATTGTAAACACGACCATTCTCTAACCCCCGCGTTGGAAGCTTGTCTCGGAGATTTTGACAGAACTTTCTTGGTGGCAATCATCTTATCGACATAAATAATTACTTAATAGGTACTGTCTGCCGATTGAGACTTGAGTGCCTTCGGCTGGTCATCTCTAGAAGGAAGGAAGTTCACATGTCGAGAGTAACATTACTATACCCACGAGTCGAGGACATCCAATACAAGATGCAGAGCGGATAGTATCTGCAGTCTCGCCTTACACCCGTTGGGGAAGCTCGTACAATTCGCAAATCGCCCAGCATTGCCCGTTGGAGTCATGTCCATTGCCAAGGCTGAATCCAGGCCACCACGCAGAGTCTAAACAATATCGCACAGCATTCAAGATGGTCCTCTCCACGCCGCTCGTCTAGCTGTCCACATGATGTGGCAGCCTAAAATGCTTGGTTCTTATCAGGTTCACTAGAACAGATTATTCGACAATGCTCAGGTCGTTCTGGTATCATTGAGTGCTGGACGAAGCTACTCTAGTGACTTTATAAAGGACGAAAAGACGCCAATAAGTTTGGTAAGAGACTATGAATTATACCCCGTGAAAAGTGCAGCATCCTGCATCCTGAGTGCCGAGGAAATAGTGGAGATAGTCGCCTTCGATGATGCATTCACGGTCTACCGTCGCCTAGAACGTCGAAGAAAGGTTACTCTGCGGGGATGGCAAACAAACGTCAAGTATGCTTATCGTATATGATCTGCGATGGTCTGTGAAACGGACCTGCCCAATGGGGCATGTGTTACGAAGAGTGCTACCCTGTGATGGTCAGTTTGACTGAGTCGGATGGCTGCATCTGTACTGTTATAACAGCAGCCCGTGCCAGAGACGCAAACATCTCGTGTAGTTATGTTCTCATCCTCGATTCTCACCTCATCTTCATCTCACGCGTGGCAATATGAGGTTCCTTCGTGCGGCTCTACTGATCGCGCCTCTGGCTGCTGGTGTCCAAGTTGATAGGCGTGGACGGGAGACGTATGATGGCTACAAAGTTTTTCGCGTCGTAGCGAACAATACTACGGCGGACGTCGAGGCCCAGCTTGAGTCGCTGTCCGCGATTGAACTGTCTTGTAACCATGGACTTGCCGGAGCGCAGCAATTCGACGTTGCTATTCCCCCCGAGAGCCTCGATGCGTTCCATGCCCTCGGCTACGAAGCTGAGACACTGGCAGAGGATCTTGCGGCTATTATCGCTCTAGAGGGAGAGCTCCAGCCGTTCCCAGGTCAGTTGCTTGGCAACGTGCTTGCAGTGAGGTGGCTGATCGACTTCTAGGTTTGGAGCCAAGCGTGACACACACCAATGCTAAGGCGGCTGCTGCCCTGCCAAGCTTCTCGTGGTTCAGTGCCTATCATCCATACGCAGACCACTTGACGTTCTTGAAGAGCCTACAGGCTGCCTTTCCTTCCAACTCGGAGCTGATTACTGCTGGGACATCCTATGAAGGGAGGACGATCCAGGGTATTCATCTCTGGGGAAGTGGCGGCAAGGGATCTAAGCCAGCTATCTATTACCACGGCACTGTCCACGCTCGAGAATGGATCACTACAATGGTTAGCCAGTTCAAACGTGCCGCTCGGCTACAAAGTCTAACATCGGGTCTAGACCGTTGAATACATCACCTACCAGCTGATTAACAACTACAACAACGACACTGCTACTAAGACTGTTTTGGACAATTATGACTTTTACATCTTACCGGTTGTGAACCCGGATGGTAAGTAAAAACATATTCAGTATAAAAGACCCAGAGCGCGATAATAGTAACATATAAATGAATAGGATTCGTTTATACACAGACAACGAGCCGGATGTGGCGCAAGAATCGACAACCACGTTCCGGCACCAGCTCTGTTGGCACAGACATCAACCGTAACTGGCCATACCA
This sequence comes from Nemania sp. FL0916, assembly GCA_022578715.1. Classification (NCBI taxonomy): domain Eukaryota; kingdom Fungi; phylum Ascomycota; class Sordariomycetes; order Xylariales; family Xylariaceae; genus Nemania; species Nemania sp. FL0916. The sequence goes on from MU390390.1 coordinate 43,888, forward strand.
ATGGGATGGCGAAGGTTCTTCCACAAGCCCGGGCTCAGGTTAGTTATTTCTACTGACATCTTTCTTGATGGCTGTTGTTGCAGGGAGAGAGGATGCAGGGGCGCTGGGGAAGGGGGTTTCCGCAATTTTCATATCCAAGCTAAACAGGCCGAATCTCGCTAACTTCATATTCCAGAAACGTAAGCTATCCTTTCGTTCCTATCAATATTTAAATACACGTTGCATCTATCGCGCGAATGGCGAAAAATACCACCCTCTAGTTTTATTTCGATGAAAGATACAGTAGATAGCTGATCAATCGTCACAGATACCGTGGACTAGCCCCCGGTGACACTCCGGAGAACACTGGAATCCGCAGTAAGGCTCAACACGTTCCAAACTAAGCTTCCTGATTACTGATAGTCTCTTCAGCCTACGGCGATAAGCTTGGATCCGGGAAGGGAATCAAGCTATACATTGACTGGCACAGCTACGGACAATATATCCTGACGTATGTTATCCCTGCGATGTCTGAGGAGCACAACACTAAAGAGTAATCTCGCAGTCCTTACGGCTACTCCTGCTCAGCAAAATCGCCCAACCAGGCCAAGATCGATACTTTGGCCAGAAATACAGGAGCAGCTATCGCCAAAGTCCACGGCACTCAGTTCACCACGGGGCCGACTTGCTCTACCCTTTACGCTACAGCCGGTGGAAGTAACGACTACTTCACCGATGTGACTGTAGCAGACGTTGCGTGAGTTACAAAGATGCCCCATCCAGATTCCGATCGAAGAAAATAGGAAAAAAGGCTAATGAACCTGTATCACCGTAGTATCGCCATCGAAGTCCGAGACACGGGTAGATACGGCTTTGCCCTCCCTCCTGACCAGATCATTCCTTCTGGTGAGGAGTCTTTGGCGGGCCAGAAATACTTGTGGGCGAACTTCTAAAAGGGTCTTAAAACTACTACATAAGACCAGCCACTCGCGGGATTAATCTGAACAGCATTAAATGGTTGCTCAGTCCAGTCTGGAGGTCTTCATGTATATCTTAAGCTACTCAATTGCCATAGATCGCGAGACACGATAACTTGCACAGCGTTACCTAGGTAGGTAGTCAAATAAAGTGCCCGGTACCAACTCAATATATTGTTTGTAATATCATACGAATCTAGGGACCGGATTGACGGGCGCGTCTCAAAACCCGGAGTTGTATTCTCTGGTACCGGCGTCGGGCTAGCTTATCGCATCTGCCGGGGCTCTCGCCCGATGTCGGTATCCAGACCTCGGACTTATTTACTTATGAATCGTAATGCCGGAAAGACTAACTGCTTAATCTTTCTTTCGACGCAGCATCACTGCAAATATTATAAATGTTGAGAGCAATGTTTTTTATTAAATTGGCCGTAAGGAGGGTTTCATTTTAATGATGTACTCAGGCTACGTAGATGCACCGGTGCACCACTAATAAGACACCGGATAAGCTGTGCCACGGCGATGCTCCGATTATTCTAGGATCTGATAGCGCAATCTTTGCCCACTGGTTGCGCCATCGAATTGCAAGGAGGATGCATTGTTCAGTCCCGGCTTTTAGATAGTACACGTCAACTCCGTATAGTTGTGCTAGTTTGGGCAATCTTAAGTGAGAGAGGCAATAGGAAAACATATTTTGACGAAAGCTTTTGATAAGGACCAAGCATTTATCAGTTGACAATCCTGGTTAGTTCGGTTTGCCATACTTACAGTCGGCAATTAGTCATCGGGATTTATATAGCGTGGCTATATATACTCACTTGGCCCGACCAGCACGAGATATTCAGAAAGAGCAAAAAGTAAATCGAAAAAGAATAAGAGAAGAAGACCATGGGCGACATGGTTCTCGACGGCGACCCAGCCACCCCGAACAAGGACCTCGTGGGCCACAAGCTGCTGATCATATCAGACAATGACTTCCCAGATGGGTACGAAGAGCAGCTACACAAGAAATTCCCGGGGCTGAAGCTGGTGCATTTACGACTCAATCCGTGGGCAGATAGAACGGCTCCTCTGCCATTGACAGAAGAAGACTGGGCGACGGTCACGGTTCTGCTGACGGGCCCCCGACTTCCGACCATCAAGCAGGCTCCCAAGATGCGGCTTGTGCAATTACAGAGTGCGGGCGCCAACTATGTCCTCGATAATCCTTTCTTCAAAGACACCAAGGTCCCGTTCTGCACGGCCAATGGTGTAGCTGGGTAAGAATGAAGTCACTCTTGATATTGGTGTCAAAAGATGAAGGAGGCAACTTTAAAGCCTTGACAGCCAGAAACTGCGTTCAAAAAAAGCCAAGAAGTGAAACCATATGGATATACATTCTGAAAACAGAGACTAATAACTTGCGTTCACACATAGCCCACCCATCTCCGAATGGGTAATATGTACCTACCTTGCCCACCAACACCACAGTGAGTCTCTCCACTCCTGGTGAAGCAGCAAACATCCGGGGTCCCTAAGACACTTTTATCTAATTCACAAGCGCTTTCGCTCTGAACTTAGTTCCGCGTTATCTCGACAACATGAAAGACGGCAACTGGGATCGACGCATTGGCGAAATGACCATGACGGACGCCGTCTCTCAGAGAGTGTAAGTAAGACCCGGCATCTGCACTCATTCGTTCAAGAAACGATTGCAATCGATAAAAAAGAAACACCTCGCTAACCAAAGCCCAATTCCCCACCTAAACAGTGGCATCCTCGGGTACGGCAGCATAGGCCGGCAAGTCGCCCGCGTCGCCACCGCCATGGGGATGGAAGTCTACGCATACACGAACCGGCCGCGGCCGACCCCCGAGTCGCGGCACGACCGCTCGTACCATCCGCCAGGACTCGGCGACCCCGAGGGCGTATTACCTTCAAAATGGTTCTCGGGCACGACCCCGGAAGAACTCGGCGCATTCCTCGGCGCCGGGCTCGATTTACTCGTGGTCGCGGTGCCGCTGACACCGCAGACAGAAGGGATGCTCGGGAAAGCGCAGTTCGAGCTGCTCGCGAAACGGAAGACGTATGTGTCGAATATCGGACGCGGGGCGACGATCGTGACGGATGATCTTGTGGCTGCGCTCGAGGGGGGACTGATTCGTGGCGCGGCGCTGGATGTTACGGATCCGGAGCCCTTGCCGAAGGATCATCCGCTTTGGAAGACGAAGAATGTTATTATTACCCCGCATGTTAGTGGGACGTCGACGAATTATCAGAAACGGCTGTTGACGATCTTGGATATTAATCTGGAATATCTGAGTGAAGGCAGGACGGAATTCATGAACCAAGTTAGTAGGAAGAGGGGGTATTAGAGGTGCTGGGTTAGTAGTCTTGTACGAACGGGTTAGAGCTGGCGGTGAATTGTTTATACATGGTTCAATTGACCTCCGAATGCGTGCAATGGGATTGGTGAATGGTGATGAGGCCATTGTCAGAGCTTACGTTTTCCTCGGGACGAATCGTATGCTCGACTAGGATCTCGAACTACAAATACTGCAGCAATGTGTTTTTAGCCAATGGCATCGAGCACTGGTTAGTTCCAGGATAGTATTCGCAGTGCTTGAATGTGTAACATCGCCAATGCTACCCTAGTAAAGCTCAAAGGAGAGCAAAAGTCCCAAATTCACGAGAATAAGAGAAAAAGGCAGCGAAGAGATAGAAATAATTTAATTGATTCTAACGCGCGAGACTTCGATCCACTAATTGAATATCTGCATAAACAATACCGACCTTCCATATTTCCACTTCCCCACCCGGTCTCGACTCAAGGAATCGAGTAAGCAACGATGAATGAGACAGGGATAAGCAAGCCAAAACATGACATGCAAGTAGACTTGAAACAAGCCTCGGCTCGCGATGGCATCATGCTTGCTCGCTTGCTGCACAACCGAGGTACCTCCTTCTCAACTGAGCGGGTTGCCGTCCCCTCGTACGTTATTATCTTCGGTCTTACCATGCAGATGCCAAGCAACGGACCTAAGGTTACACATATTCACTTTACAAACCATGCGTGTTGTGTCGCGATTACACAAGTCTAGGTAGGTAAACCGCTAGTAATTCCAAAATCCATCATCACCAGCACCAATTCCCACAATCCCCGTGCCAAACCATGGCCCCAACAGAGTCATCTCCAAACCCGGAGATGGACCCCGTAATCATAATAGGCGCCGGCCTAGCCGGCCTCGTCACGACCTACGAGCTCGCGCAGCGCAACATCCCCGTAGTCCTCATCGACCAAGAAGGCCCGCAAAGTCTCGGCGGCCAAGCCTTCTGGTCTCTCGGGGGCTTATTCTTCGTCAACTCCACAGAGCAGCGACGCATGGGGATCAAGGATTCCCGAGCGCTAGCACTGCGCGACTGGCTCGGCTCGGCGCGCTTCGATCGCGGATGGGAGCGGTGCGGCGAGGAGGACTACTGGCCGCGGCGCTGGGCCGAGGCTTTTGTGGATTTCGCGGCCGGCGAGATGGAGAGATATGTGAAAGGGCTGGGGGCGGGGTTTTTGATGAATGTGGGCTGGGCGGAAAGAGGGGATGGAAGAGCGGATGGACATGGGAATTCGGTGCCCAGGTTCCATGTCACTTGGGGCGCGGGGCCGGAGGTCGTGAGAGTGTTTGCGGAGCCTGTGCTCGCGGCGGAGAAAAAGGGGCTTGTGAGGTTTAGATGGCGGCATGTGGTGGATGAACTGATCGTGGACGAGAAGACGGGTAGGGCGATGGGCGTGCGTGGACGTGTGTTAGAGGATGATCCGGTGGAGAGAGGCGTTTCGTCTTCGAGAGTGGCTGTCGATAAGTTCGAACTGCGCGGTTCGGCGGTCGTGATCGCCACGGGCGGCATAGGGGGCAATGTCGAGGCTGTGAAGAAGGCTTGGCCCGTCGATCGCCTCGGTCCTAAAGTGCCTGAGAGCTTTGTCGTCGGCGTCCCTGCGCATGTCGACGGCCGGATGATGGGTATCGCCGAGTCGGCAGGCGCACATATCATCAACCGAGATCGGAGTAAGTTGTCGTGTTTAGTCTGGCGTCCCCCTGTTCTGTCCTTTCCATAACTCCAAAGCAGCACTCCCCACATCAAATAGCCAATATCCGTGAGTATAGGTATAGAGTGTATATACTAAATCCCAACCACCACAGTGTGGCATTACACCGAAGGTCTTCAGAACTGGAACCCAATCTGGCCCGCCCACGGCATCCGCGTGCTTCCCGCACCCTCCTCCCTCTGGCTCGACGCAACAGGCAAGCGACTCCCCCCCTTCCTCTACCCGGGGAGCGACACGCTGGCCACACTCCAACACATCTGCGCCACGGGCTACGACTACACGTGGTTCATCCTGAACCAGAGCATCATCGCGCGCGAATTCGCGCTGTCCGGGTCCGAGCAGAACCCGGACCTCACGGGCAAATCCATCTGGCAGCTCCTCAAGAGCCGCGTGTTTAGTTCCAAGGGCACGGTACCCGTGCAGAACTTCCAGAAGCACGGCGCGGACTTCGTGGTGCGCGACGACTTGCAGAGTCTCGTGGCGGGTATGAACGAACTCTTGCAATCGCAGTCTATCAGCGGGCCGCAGCTCGGCTACGACCAAGTCCGCGAGGTCGTCGAGGCGCGCGACGCGCAAGTCGAGAACAAGTACTGCAAGGACGCGCAGGTGATGCTCGTGCGCAACGGGAGGGAATACTGGCCGGACAGCCGCAGCCGCATCGCGGCGCCGCATCGTATTCTAGATCCGAAGCACGGCCCGCTTATCGCCGTGCGCATGAACTTGCTGACGCGCAAGACCCTCGGCGGGCTCGAGACGAATCTGCAGAGCAACGTCATGCGGGAAGACGGCGTGACCCCGTTCCCGGGCCTCTATGCCGCTGGCGAGGCTGCGGGGTTTGGGGGTGGTGGTGTTCACGGCTATAGCTCGCTCGAGGGCACGTTTCTCGGTGGTTGTATCTTCTCGGGACGGGTCGCGGGCAGGGCGATTTCTGATGAGCTCTTGCAGACGAAGCGAGCGAGGTTGCCGGCTAGTCGGATATGATTAGAGAAATAAATAAGCGAGTACCTACCTAAGCAATGTCGTATTTTGAGGGATGATCTTCTCCCCTTCTCGTTATATAAGCGGTAAACAATGCAACTGTAAATACAAAGCCTGCTTAAAGAAGTTGTGTAACCACACCTTGGATGGCTTGATATGGTGAACGGCTGGTTTTCTATAGCTTCCTGCCTGTTAGGTACAGTTCTGTAGTTAGTATGATCACAATTCGACGGATTCAGATAAGGACTAGGCCATTGGTCATCGCTCGCGTCTTATGCCAAAAGCTTTCTGTTGTATTACGGATGCGTGCATTTTGCTGCACGTACTATATCCAAAGGAGCATCGATCATTCGAGCAAAACAATACCAGTACCCTGAGTCTTCTTACCAGTGAGATAAGCCAAGTCCCAAATCAGTCGTAACTGTCGTAACTAACGTACTTCGACGTCGAGCACACATAATCCCACTAAGATTTAGAGTCTTCTAGCACAGCCTTCACCATGCCATTTCCGACCTCGATCGCCTCGGCAAACCGCGGCTCGAAGAAGCGCTGAGTTTCGACAAATCTCTCCTTCCACGTCTCGAAGTGGCCGAGTCCAACGCACTCGGCCCACCCACGCGCAGCGAACGTGAACTCGAGATCGTCGCTGCGAAACGTGTTGTCCTCGATGGCAACACGCAGCGCCTCGTCGAGACGCGTCGGGCTGCGGAACAGATTCTCGGTGACGCCGAGCCAGAGCCGGAAGAGCGGCGTGCTGCAGATCATGTGGTCGTAGGGCACGACGCCCAATGCGCTCCAGCAGTCCACCATGGCGAGCAGGCTGAGGTGGTTGTTGGGCAGTGGTACAAAGTCGGCCGCGCGCTGGCCGAGGCTGAATTTATCAAGCACGGCGTCTCGCAGCAACGGTTTGTCGGCCCATTTAGGCTTCTCACCAGATCCGAAGACCTTCTCCTTGGCCCGGAGGACGCGCTCTCTGAGCTCGTCGTGATGCCCGCCCAGCATCAGCTTGTAGAGTTCCGTCACCGACTCGGCGTACTGATTGATCTGCTTGCGGGCTTCCGGGTTCAGGATGGCCAGACCGGCGTATACGTGCCATTTCTGGCTGTAGATTCGCATGGTCAGGTTGATCTTGACGTTTTCGATGCCGCCCACGTAACGCGCACCCTCCCAAGGAAACTGCTGCGCCGAGTGCCAGGCCTTACCCATGCTCAAAAATGCGGCGTGGGTCACAGCTTGCGTATCCGCCGTGATGCGATCGTGTTCGTGTGCTGTGAGGTACACGTGCTTCGACTGTAGACACCGGAGAACGGTCTCGACGTTGCGAAATGATTCATCGGAGGCGCGATGTTTGATCAAGACCTTGTACCGACATCTCTTAGCTGAATTGCATGGATATGTAAGATATCTAGGGAGGCTAAACATACCAACGGCTGGTCTTTGCTGTCGACCTTCGGGCCGTGGAGCGAATGACAGGATACGATGTCGACGTCTGGGGGTAGATAGTCCTCGAACGCCTTAATTTCAGGGTCCTTGCAGGATGTTTGGCCGCCCACTATAGCATTTTGCTTGGTCGCTATGTTGCGCTTCAGCTACGAAACCAGACACTTGAAAGCTAGAGCTGGATATTCTGGGAATGCATACAAGGACCGTACTCAGCGACAACACGGCCGATGCTAGCAGCTTCTACGCTGTAGATAATATAGTCACTGACTCGAGATACCAAGTGACCATTTCGGAGAATTTGTATATTGGTCTATATGATTTTCAGCACGAATTCGCCGTGGCTAGATCGCTACGGATATTCACCCTGCTCGAGAATTCCTTGCACAGTTCATCATACTGATCTTCCTTATCACAAGCCTTGACCCTGTCGGCGTACTGTGTTAGTTATCTCGAGGCACGGATGTGGTCGTCTTCTCTATGTGGGTCACGATCTGTAGACCAGCCATTAGTATCGAATCGATCATGAAATGATAAACGAAATAGAATGCCATGGATATGCTTCAGACAGAAAAAATTAAGGTAGCTGAGAATTAACATCATGGAAAGCCGACCGCCGTACCGGGAGCCAGAATGGCCGATCCAGTGGGCTGAAGGCGATGCTCGAGCCAAATGCACTCAAGTCATCATCTGCAAGGGGAAAGAAGGCGCCGATAACAGGTAGGAGAGAACTGACCGAGGACAATAATAGAGGCTCAGTTGAGCCGGCGGGTGGGTTTCAAGAGCTTACTTCCAACCGGCGTCGCTGAGCCTCCGGGCGTACATCTTTCCCATGTCGCCCATACCAATGATTCCAACAATGAAGCCCTCCATATTGGGAATATCCTTCGTGGCCAGGCTTGGAGCCATGGCCAGCAACGCTTGAATGGTCTGCGACAGAAGACGGGAAATCCAGCAATGAGTCGAGACTCAAGCGCAGCTTCAAGACAGGATTACTGAGACCGTTGCGTCACATTATTCGGTACCGCTCCTGCCCGTCCTCTGGAGCCTATATATGGAATGCACCACTCACCGTCGAGAAAGGCGATCGGATCGGAAGACAGAGATGGTTGTTATGATGGTGAAGGAATTGGACAGAAGAGAGAACGGAGATTGGGTTCTTAAGCAAGCAGAAAAGTATCAGGTGGGGCTCCGCAAATTATGCTAGATCGGCATCGGAAAAAGTGTGGGTCACGTGGCTGGTGCGGTGGATGAGTTGCCCGGTGCGCCACACTTAACTCTAAGGCATCCAAACCTTAGGTACATTTTATACACTTCATGTAGTCATAGGACGCAAATCCAGGCTTCGTGGGATGGGCTATGGATGGGCTTTTCGCACTCGGATCCAACGGCTCTGGCCAGTTAGGTCTGGGTCACAAGGAAGATGTATTTGTACCGAAACAAGTCGACTTCAGCCATCCTCCCCACAACGACCCTATCACCCAAGTGGCAGCCGGGGGCAACCATACAATTCTCGTCACGGCTTCCGGGAAGGCGTATTGGAGCGGTGATTACACTAATGGCTCATGTGGCGTTGTTCAGGACGAGGGAAGACAAGCCATACGTCCAGTATTCCGACCATTCTTATCAACTACCGCCAATCCGCCGCCCGTCACGTACGTCACCTGTACATGGGATACCGCGATCGTCGTTGTAGGAGATGAAAATGGTCGGGCCACACGGATACATAGCTACGGCCCCGCTGAAGGTGTAGGGAAGACACCCGGACCTATACCGGAATTCCCCCCACTTGGAACGACGGTATCAAGCCTTGCAGCTGGGCTGAAGCATGTAGTCGTTGTCCTTGACAATGGCGATGTGTACGGCTGGGGCAACGGAAAGAAGGGCCAACTAGGCCAACTAGAAGACGGAAATGCTAGTGGCATAGTCACTGAACCTCGCAAAATTGATGATGTGCCGTTTAAGGTAGCTAAGGTGGTCTGCTGTCAGTACACGACCTGTCTCATAGCAGAACCAGGAGATGGACGAATTTTAGTTTTAGGAGCCGATAAATGGAGATTGAAGAGTCAAGCGCCTATCGAAGTACCAAGTTGGAAAATGATGACAGCCAGCTGGGGAGGCATTTACATCCTCAAACGAGATGGTACACTCGTAGCCTGGGGCCGAGATGATCATGGTCAGCTACCTCCTCCTGGCCTTCCGGAGGTCTCGCAAATAGCGGCCGGAAGTGAGCATGTTATAGCTCTTACGGAAGCCGGCGATGTGCTGGCTTGGGGTTGGGGCGAACACGGCAACTGCGGGCCTCACACTGAAGGAAATTTTGGTGATGTGAGAGGGCGTTGGAACGTGCTTGCGTCGTTGAAGAACCTACCCGAGGGATCAAGTATAACAGCTATCGGGGCGGGCTGTGCGACGAGCTGGATTAACATCCTGGCAGATGGCGTTTTCTTATGAGCATTACTCCAATCTCAATCCCTCCGAATTAGCCTCGTGCGAGCCATTATGTCGGCTAATGTCGATGGGTGCGCCGCTATTGCACCCAACACTTAAGCCGTGCCGATGAATATGTGATCCATCCCTTCCCTAGTCCCCAAAGAGGCCAAACCGACGGACTTGAGAAAGGCGCTGTGTTGGCTCCAGTTGGCTTGGATATGGGCTAGGTTCATGATCTGCGCTGGGCTGAGGAGCACTTTGTTGGTTACCCATCACGGTACGCATATTCATTGCAGACGGGTTCTTGAGTCGTTCGGTTAGTGCTCTCGCTCTCGGTTCGAATGGTGGGGGGTTAGCTCACCGGTTCACCACTTGTATCCCAGCCCAGACGCCCGTTTTCTTGTTCATCCTCGTCTTCATCGACATTGACAGGTTCCCATTGCTCGTCGTTATCTTGTGGTACAAACAACGACTCAGACTCGAGAGTAGCTGGAGGCGGGCGCTGAGATGGACGTTCTATAGGCGGCCTCAGTGAAGGCATTGGGTTCGGGCGAGACTGCGACTTTATAGGAACTGTCGGAGGCGCCGGTGTAGGTGCATGAGAGTTGGGCCTGGTGGTCGTTTCTTCTAACCGTGGTCCAGCAACCCCTTTTGCATTTGCACGGGTCTTCTTGACTTTATTGCCAGACGTACCGCGCTCTCCAACAGTCATGAGTAAAAATTCGCATTTAATACCGTCACCCTCATACCTAATCTGCATCGGCCGGGCCGGCATCGAGTAATTAGCTAAGACGTCGGCTCCTAGAACAGAAGCATGTTGAATGATCGCTCGGAAGTCTTTGACACTGATGACAATATGAAGGTTATCTTCTTCAACGTGGAAACTATCGAACTCATCTTGTGCCACAGCAACAGACGTTTGGAGCGGCTTCTTTAAGACCTCTACAGTCCACTTCATTAGTAATAGCTGGGTGATTATGCCCATAAGACTCACCATCGCCATTAGCGGCTTTCTCAGTGAAGCAAGTGAAGTTCACAACTTCGTCGTCAGAATGAATATCGAGATAATCGATGCCAGGGCCGAAATGATCCATAAGCTGACGCAGAGTTCTCGGTGATATGGCCCAGCTATTTATAGCTTCGGTCTTATCAAATTTCGCATGTACAGGCGGACTGACCTCGAAGGGGAGGCGATACTTGGTGGTTATCCCTTTGAGGATGAGTGATAATCGCCATGCCGCCCCCGAGATAGAACTTACCGTTACGGAAGACAATCTTTGCTACAAACCTGCTCTTCTTTCCGGGCTCATCGGTAATAATGACATCGCATCTGTCAATGGTGGTATCCTTTTCTCTCTCATGTAGAGGGTCGCCGCCACGACTTCGAAATAGAGACAATAGAGCCTACAACACACTAAGCATATAGGAGAACAACCGATTACGCATGAATCAATTGTCTACGTACCCTGTTGTAGAGTTTACAGAAAAACTTGTCGCGGTTCTGGGAAGCCCCCGCATAGAGGTACTTGGAGAAGAAGCGGTTTGTGGCGAAGGCGAAGGAAGCGTATGCCGATTTGGATGTGTTGAGGGCCGTCAAAACCAGCTTTCAGGAGCAGACAGTATTTTTCAGTATATTACGAACAGTAACTGCACAGGCAAATAGACGCAGAGCGAGCTGTACACCTACCTTGTCTTTCTTTGCTTCGAGAGACACCTCGTCACTAAATTTGCCGAGGCAGGCCAACGCATCACGCAGGACGCTCACCCCGTCCTCGCTCAAGGTGAACTGCAACACGGCCATGACCTGAGCTCACGAGGGCAAGGTAGATAACGTATATGGCCCGTAAACGTAATTCCAGTGCGAGTCCAGATAGACTGGTATTTGGTGTGAGCAGCAAAGGGCTCAGCCCAGGCTGGTGAAAACGCAGATATTATCTTTGTGAGATTCAGTATCAATCACCGACGAGTGTCTCATGTCACTGAAATATTCAGTATAATATGTCCATGAAGTTGCTGTCATTTGTGTTAGTCCCCGTTGAAGGGCAGGCCTTGGAGGTATGACGATGGCCAACCAGGACTATGTCACGCCTGGATTTCGTTGCAGCTGATTAGGAGCTGTAACGGCGCGTCAAATGAGGTTGCACTCACAACGCGTCGCGGGGTAGGTGCCTACAGGGCGTGCATACGGCTAAAATACAGTGCTAGATTCAAGTAGCTGAGGCCCACACAAGCTTTTGGAGCCGCCTTTGCTGTCTAATTGACCAACCAGATACTTCGTAGTAGAACCGAATACTGTGCCGAGACAACTGTGCTGGGAGGTAGGTCCCTAGCGGTCACCTAATTGTGCCTTGTAGGCTCTATCACTGTAGATAATCCAATGCGAGTGACCATCATCCTCATACCTAGTCTCTACACTTATTATACACCATTCCATGATTCATTGGGTCAAGGTTCTTGTCTAGTTCACACAACGTTTGATATTTTTCCCTCGCTCCTGTTTTTCTCGGGCATACGACAGGCGAAACATGGATCTACCAATGCTGCCGCAGGACATCATCCTCTTGATATGTCAAGAGCTCGGCGCGTGTCGCGAATTTACTACTCTGTATCATTGCTCGAGGGTCAGTCGCCGAATGGCCAGTCTCGCTGTGGAACAACTCTATAGGTCAGTTGTGAGATTTATTCATGAGCATCTTCTTACGTATGAATACACGTAAAGAAGAACAGGACAATATACGTAGAAACCCAACTCCCAAACTCAGCTGCTAACTCTGCTCAGCATCATGGAGGTCATGGACCCATTCATCGACGGCAAACACCGAACTGCTTGCTTGTGGAGGTCTATCATCTTGTCTAGTCGCGGAGCCACGGTCTACCCGTATTGTGCTTATATCCGTGCTTTGTCTCTGGGCAGTCTGTTCGACTGTCTGGATGACATTCGATTCGATAAGCCCCTTCGAGATTTCTTCTTCGAAGGCCTGATGCAAGACTTCTTAGTCTTGCAGGAAAGCAACAAGCCGGTGAAGGCCACCAGGTCTAGAGCCCCTGCTCCTTTCGATAAATCTGCCATTGCTAGTAAATGTGTCGATTCGATAACTGAGTACATTAAGGGGCTTGCTGATATTAGCGGCGCCGCTGTCGCCTTGACGCACCTGGAGGCTTCTACCCTTCCCCGCGACACCTTGCCGACATGGGTCGGCCGCCTCAGCACACTGAAAACGCTTCAGCTACGAGATGGATCTGTCTTAGGAGTTGAAGCAGCCAGTGCAATCGCTGAGTACTGCCCCAATTTTGCCGAATTGACTTGCCTCTATTGTCCGAGTGAAACGGCGGCCGAAGACATGGCTGCTTTCTTTCTGGCTCTGCGCCCTAACAGCCTGCGGCGGTTTGAGATTCTCAGCCGAAACAATCTTGGCAAGGTTACTCTGTCCGCTCTCAATAGCCACGCTGAGTCCCTGAGAGTTTTGCATCTCAGGAGCTTGCTAGCATCCACCGTCAAGAACCTCCATCTACTCGGCGAGTGTACCGCCCTAGAAAGCCTCGTCATCGAAAGAGAAGCAACTGATATGAGTGGGTCTGACGCCTTCACCGAAGCAGAGTTTTCGCAAGTCGCCAGGTGGATGAGCAGCTGCAGAGCATTACGAGAGCTGAATTTCAATCACATTCGAGACGCCTTACCTTTGCTCAACCAAGTTCTACAAGCCCCTGAAATTCGGCTTAGACAATTGCTCATACAAGATTATCAATCCGCGACTCCAGATATTGCAAGCGCAGCTTGGCGTGCTCTTGGCCAACAGGACCAGCTTGAGCTACTGACAATTGCTTCGCAAGATTCCTCTCCCGATGGCCTAGTTCTATCTCAGCACGAGGAACTCACTGATTCAATATGCCAATTACACAACCTAACTTCCTTAAATCTGATGCAAATTCATGTTTCTTCGCCTGAGATATGCCGCATTCTCAGAGCCCTCCCCCAAATCGAAGAATTGACCTTTGCCGGGGACATGCTCTCTAAGTCATTTCTTGGGTATCTGAGCAAACTATCCAGGTTGGTGTTAGTTTCGATGAATGCCATAACTACCTTCCCATTTGCAGACCTTCGAGACTTTGCGAAACTACTGGATCCCGCCACGAATAAGGGTATCAGATTCGAACTACTCAACCATTGGTATGGAGCCAAACTATCCGACGAGGAAGAGACGTGGCTAAGCGATTATTTCGCCGATGTCTTGAACGGACACTTTGCGATCAACTATCCGAATGATCCTGATGACCTTCACGAGGGCGACTTCACGGATAGTGACTAGTTGATCCCCTCGAACTAAAGCGGAAAGTACAATGTCACAGCGCTTGGTTTATAGACGGCAATGGCTTGTTCAAAATAAACACGAAAAGAAACGAACACCCGATTCGCACGATAGCTACCTAGCACTCCCTTATAATTATGATTGCGTCTTTTCGGGGGTTGATAGGTCACCGCGTTTCAGGAGGATTGTTCTGTATTCAACACCCGGCGGCCTGCGCTTCATCGTTCGACCTCTTCTCAAAACCTAGACACAAAAGCCACTCATTCACTCAACCATAATTTCGGGATCTACAATCGACACTCTCTGCAATCGAGATCCCCGGCTCGTGGGACAAACAATCATTGCAGCAAGTTCCGACGGTGGTGAGCATGAAAGCGGCTGTCTACATGATCCTGTATTTCCTTGAGTTTCGGTGATGCAGGCTGTGGACGTAAGGGGTGTGGTGTAGACGATAGGTAGCCGGAGTATACAGTAATTCAACAAACGATCAATCCATCTCGCGTTCACCTCTATTGTAAAACCCAAAGGCGTAGACCACATAACTAACACTTCAACTATAACACCGATCGTTCAAATACGTCGTGATTGATAGGACTCTAACTCTTAACGTTTTAATCCTAACTATCACCTATCTTCTGTCGCAATCTGAACTAATTTGATAAATTCAAGTAGGTAGGTATCAAGCATCAGCCTATATATATGTATATAATCAAGCAGCTTTCCTCCAGGGTACACTTAAACGGCTCAAATGACGACCGCAATTATCTAGATAGATAGGTAGGTAGTTATACATCGTAGATAAACACGGGGTATCTATGCATACAATGCCATGATATACATACACGTCTTCACTCGCTTACCTGATATTCAAAATCCGCTATATAAGCCCAGAATCCAGAGCGCGCCCATTGGGGGATACATCTCGCATATATATAGATGCAACCCACCAAATAAAGGAGAAGCAATAAGAAAGCCCAACACCTTTATATACGGTATGTGTCTATACGCTTATGCGCCGATATTCGCTGGCCTCGTGGGCCGCCCAATGATCGTATCCAGCGACAGCGGCCTCATCCATGATCTCCGGGGTCAATTCCCGGCCCTGATCATGAGACACAGACAACAATCCCTTGGCGCTCATCTCCTCATTCAGCTTCCTCGTCACAGCATCCACATCAACAGCAAGATACTCGTGCAAGAACTTCCCCACGTCGGTGTTCTCGACATTACCACGGATGGCCTCGGTGCCGGGGCCCCCGGAGCTGTAGACGTTGACGTCGACGGCGCTGTGGCCGTGCGTGCTCCAGCCGATCTGCGCGCGCACCGAGATCATCTCGGCGAAGGCGGGCTGCGCGAGTTCGGGAAGCAGTGCGATGGCCGTTAGTTCTTCCTCGGTGGCATCTGGTATGCCGAGGCCCGGGATGACGAGTTCTTCGTTGATGTACTTCTTCAGGTCTTCGATCGAACTCGAACTGCCCTTGGATGCCGAATTGCTCATGTGCTCCCACAGGCGACGCGCTAGGTGTTCCGAGGATGCCGTGGCGTTGGCCAGCACCTGGGGATACCAGAGGTATTCGGGATAGTTCGCGTTGGTTTCTGTGGTTCTGTCAGTTAGTGGACGAGGGCAATAGAGAGGTGGTGTGTATCTTACGTCGTGCAACAGCAAGCCCGCCGGTCTCGTGATCGCTGGTGGCGACAAGGACGCCATGGGTCTTGCTGTCCTCTAGGAAGTCGAGCACAGCCTTGAAGGTTTTGTCATACTCCAGCACTTCCCTGACCTGTGCCGACGGGTCGTTGCCGTGTCCGGCATGGTCGATCCGACTGCCCTCAATCATCAAGAAGAACCCCTTGTCGCTCTTCTCCGTGGCCTTCTCCAGCGCTCTCAACGCGGTCTTGGCCATCTCGCTCAGGCTTGGGTATTGGTCGCTCATGTTTCGGCGATCAAGCTCGAAGGGGATATCGGTGCGGGCGAACAAGCCTAGCATGGGCAATGGGACTTCTGCCTTGTCCTTGCGAAGTTCGTCAAAGGCGGGTCTATCACCGACGTAGTTCCAGCCGTATTCTTTCTGTGCCAGCTCAACGACATCGACATCGTCCTCACGACAGCCTCCATCGGTGGTGTTTGGGAAGAAATGACATCGGCCGCCGCCGAACATGAGGTCGACGACACGGCCGAGCGGCCCCTGGCCAACTTCCTGGAGGGCAATCTCGTCTTGCTGGGTGCGGTAGCCGACGTGGCTGGCGAAGCAGGCGGGCGTGGCGTCGGTGATGTCGGTGGTGACAACAAGGCCGGTCAGGTAGCCAGCGTGCTTGGCGGCCTCGAGCACGGTGCCGCAGGGCGTGTGGTCGGGCAGCATGGAGATGGCGCCGTTGTAGCTCTTGCGAGCGCAGCTGAAGGCGGTGGCGCCGGCAGCGCTATCGGTGACGAGCGACGAGCTGCTGCGTGTGCGGCTGCTGCCCCAGAAGTGCTTGTCCAGGGTCAGGGTGTCGCCGTGGTCGAGGCCGTCGGTGTACTGTCGAAAGCTGCGGGTCAGCGAGAGCGAGGCCGGGCCCATGCCGTCCGACACCATGAAGATGAGGTTGCGCTTCGCAGCTGGGCTCTCGGACCCCGTCTGCTGCCGGTGCGACACCCAGACAGCCAGCACCAGCACGCCCGCTGTCGCCACGAGCGCCCACGCGAAGAGCAGGGCTTCGCGCAGCCGAACCGCCCACCGTCGGCTCTCAGGAGCGCCTGAGTCTACATCGGGTTGACCGTCTGGGGGAGACGAACTGTCGCGGCGATCCGCAAGTAGGGGCGTCGTCGCGTCAGCCTAGAGGCGCATTTCATGTCAGCTCATCTGGCGCACAATGCACAATGCGCATGTTCTGGAGAAAATACCTACCATGTTGGTGGACATTCATCAGAACGCGACAACGAGCGAGAGCGGGTGTAACAACGACCAGAATACGACTAGTCACGACAGCCAATCTTGAAAAGAGGCAATAATACAATTTTTAAGAGTCAAGATAGGTGGGCAGCTACCGGGCTAACGGTTAGATCCTTTGATCTCAGTTGAATGAGATTGTCTGAGCTGAGTATTTGAATGCTCGCAGCGTGAAATAGTAATCTACGAAATAAGTACCGTAGTGTTGCCAGCCTCCGAACGAGACCCCGAGACCATAAACCCATGACGCAACCCTGCTACCTTTCCGGCAGGCAAGGGCTCAGGCGCAGGGACTCAGCTCCCTACATTAGTTCCTTCCTGCCTGTCTGGGTACGGTGTCGGCAGGATGTGGATTTAAACTGGGGCTAATATCAGATGCAATACGGAGTACTATGTACAGAACTATGTATTACGAAAAAATCAGCAATCAATCCTTAATCACCGCTAAGTTGTGTTCTCATAGCCATTCGACTGCCTAGTAGAAAATGGCGCGAATGCTAACCTTAAATAACTTGGTCAAGTTAAACAACAGGATTGGCTAAGTCAGTTAAACAACAAATTTAGGGCTGACTAGCAGTTAAATAAGGTCAATGGTCCATTGTTTGACTTGTTTGACTTGTGTGCAGCGCTGGTCTTAGGAATTCAGAATGAATGGCCATATGCGGTCGCTCAGGAGTTTCCTCGCCTGCTTTATTTCTGGTTTATTGCACCTAATCTCGTCGAACAACGCCACGAGCAAACCACTTAACGCGAGTCCACCAGCATCTCTCCGCACCGGCTACCTAAACAATTCTTAAATCGCTCCAACTCAAACAGTTGGATCTTTCAGCTATAATACCACTCAGACCCTTACTACATTTAATTTCATTCTTGCTAACAACACCATCGATGCCAGGCTTCAGTGATTCAGTAGCGCGAACGGAAGCGAGCAATCGGTTCA
Organism: Nemania sp. FL0916; assembly: GCA_022578715.1. Classification (NCBI taxonomy): domain Eukaryota; kingdom Fungi; phylum Ascomycota; class Sordariomycetes; order Xylariales; family Xylariaceae; genus Nemania; species Nemania sp. FL0916. Next base: position 61,941 of record MU390390.1, read on the forward strand.
GGGGCCCGACGATGCCCTCGGTCGATTCGAGGCCGAGGGTGCGGCCGGAGAAACTGCTCGTTAGCAGACCGTTTAAGAGGACGTGTAGCGAGCTAGAAAAGTCGCACAGCGGAGTAGGAGTCCCCACCACCAAAACAAATTCCCAGAATGACGAGTCGTCATTGACCTGAGAGACTAGTATGTCGAGCGTCTTTGAGAAGCCGTACTTGACGATGTCTGACGGCGATGTTCATTTAGCACTTCGGGGAGCTGCGTCTCCTGAATGAAATAGGCTCGGAGGCCTGCGGCGTCAGTCTTTTCATTGGCCGTGATGAGGAGCTTCTCCACGGGAATCACAACGTCAGAAACGATGAATGAGTCACATCGCCTGGGAGGTATCTTCAACGTAATCACAAACCAAATCAGACGCGTATTGTGCATGATTGCTGCTGCCGAAGAGATAATAGGGGAGCTGAGGACCGCCGGCACGACCTCCGTCCCCAGGTCGATCAGAGAGCCCCGGTCTTTGACCTGGAGATCACTTCTGCCGATAAATTTGAACCCGTTGGGCACTCAGCAGGCTGCCTGGCTGTCCATACCACATGATGAACCTTTCGCTCGTTATCTCGTCGTTGTTCTGATACCCTGTCGCTAGGCAGGGTGTCAGGTAAATAGGGGGGTCACGGAGTGAATAGAAGTCTGCTCGCAACGAGGTCGCCAGCAAAGTCTGGTTTAGGGCTCAATAGAAAGATCAATTGATTCCTGAACCTCCAAAATAGTTGGATGGGATCCAGACCACCTATATATATGCAACAGGGTGGCTATAGCCACCCTGGTGTAATATATCCCTGACACAGGGGCCCCGGATGCAGATCTCGCCGTCGTCCGCCTCCTGCAAGCCCTCATCGAGCAGGGCGACTTCGATCCTAGAGATCAACCCGCCGATGAGATGGGGCTTCAGCTCGATGCTGGAGATCGCCGTGATGCCGGCACAGCCTGGACAGAGAAGCTTCGGGTGAATTACCAAAATGTAGATGCGAAAGAGCGTACCAGAGCAGGGGATGCAGTACCATCGAATACGTCTGAGAGCAAGAGAAGTACTCTTTTTCCCGGCCCGATCACTGAGACGTTGTCATAGTCCTGGATGATGAGATTTACGACGCAAGACTGTGGGATCATGACGCCTTTGGCTCGCCTGTTGTCCCAGATGTGAATATGATGTAGACCAAGTCGTCTGGCTTGAAGTCCTGCCGGGCCATAGTGAGATACAGATAGACCAAAGGGGGAAATTTGAACCATCTGCGGGGGAAAGAGTCTCGTTGTTGATCATGTTGAGATAGTAGGTTAAGGGCCCTACAACATATACTATACCAAGGACATGAAGCAATTCGTGTATATGTAAGGATGTTCCTCGCCTACCTCTATAGTTTAGTCAAGCCAATCAAGCCAGTGATACATCCACCATTTCACTAGATCACAACCACATTCTATCCGGAGAAATCAATGGAGCCCGTTGCGAGCACGCTCTTTGCGCCAGTAGCTCCCAACGCCGCATCGATTCTTGTCCGGCTCCAGACTCTGACGTCCATCGGCACGTAACATGCGCCCAGTCTTAGCACGCCAACTACCGCGAGAAGCATCTCCAAAGACATTTTGATCAAGATAGGGATGCGGGATCCCAACCTTACTCTGGCATTGTAGTGGAGAGATGCGACGCGGATTGAGGCAAGTCGTAGCTAACCGCAAGTCAGTGTTGTTTCTTTCCACTCGGCAGCGACCATTGTTAGTCGTTCGATGGCCCAACCGTCGATCGTGTCAATCAGCACCAGCTCCATCTTTCGTTCTTTTGCGGAGGCCGCTATTTCCTCGTCTTGAATTCTCGGGTCTAGGACGAATCAAAAAGCTAGAGGCGAGAGATTAGAAAGCAAAAGGCTATCGGTGCCAGATGCTAGAAAGGGGAATAGATGTTAATGCGTATAGACAGGAGTTGCAGAACATAGTCCAATTGTTCTCTATCTCCTTTCATCTTTGTGCTGCCCGCATCTAGGTTAAGTCATCCGGGAAGTCGCTTGTAATTTACTGTGCAGGCCCCTGAAATCCATTACTCTCCGCTGCAAACTCCTAAGTCTGGTATTCTCCTTTCCACACCAAGCCTCTCTCAGCTGTGCGATTGGCCCTTCCAGCTCGGTACGCGTATTACCCAGTGTTAAGATAGTTCTACCGTTCTATCGTTCCGAGGTGGCTCCTAGCCCATCGTCGTTTTCGCCGTATAGTTCCACTTGACCTGTCTGTGTGGCGCAGGACGAACAGACGACTGCAAGGCCGACGAAATCAGCCGAGCTGACCGGAAGACTGACGGCTATGATGGGAGTTATAAGCTCGGCGGGGAGGAGCGAGGTAATATTAGCCGCGGGAGCGACGGAGTCGACCGTCATGTCCTCGCGTATCAGTATCGAGCAGAGCGCACGAACCAGGCCGATGGGCTGATCCGGAAATAGCTTTCGCAGCAGTTGCAGTTTCGAAGCACCAAGTGTGATAGACATCTAGCTTGCATGCGATGTACAGCGGTAGACTCTGCTCGGGAGAATACGCCGTTGCACTGGAAATGATGAAATACTTCCCTGGCATCTCCTCTGCCAGAAGTGGTGTACGGCAAGCTTGACGAAATGGACCACGGCCTTCGGATGAAATTCTATGACTGAGCAAGAGGATTCTGCATATAATTAGATATTATTAGTATGCGTTCACTTGGACAAGCTTTTATAATTTTAACCAACATCGGACCCGAGCTGTCCGGCTTAAGCCGGACCGTCTTCGTCTCAACAATACTCTTTTCTCTACCCTCCGAAATAAACCAGGGCGTCTGAGATACCACGTGCGCTCGCAGTCGTATGGTGTATCATCACTATATTCTATGCCCGGGAGATGGGATGAACCTTCGAGCCCGTTATCAGGATTGCGACGGAGCGGGTAGCTTAGCAGCCACTTGGCCACAACCTTCTGGTACCACGTACAAATTTGCGTAGCTTTCGTAGATCCTTTTTCCTCCGACGTTATCCACCTAACGATCACGATCTTGCTAGTCAGCTTCAGCTCCAGCTCCCAGGGGCCAAAGGCCCCTTTGCCCATTTGATTCATCTACTGTCCTTATCGCCCGTTTCATACTAGTACGCGGTGCATTATTACGAATACCGGTAATAGTGCTACGGCCAAGGCGATTTGCAGAGCCTGCGTAATAAATTCCGGAACCATGATGAATTCGGAGTTGGAGGAGAGAGGAAGAGACATAGCTGCGATCTATTTATCCCACCTACACCAGGTCGGGTGACGTACTAGGTGATTTAACCGTATGATTATAGCTACGAAAAGATCTAAAGACGATCGTACTTCTAATCAAAGGCGGTATCTACACCTTTGGTACCAAGCGGCTCAAATCACGCCGGTGTTTCAATCCAGAGTCAATCTGAAACGACGCGGACATATAGGGCCGAGATGGGCGTCTCTGTGCAATATGTTCGAAGGCCTAGTCCTGGGCCAACAGTTTCTATTGGCAGGTTGCCATGTCTGGCTGCAGCCACCTGCTATTACGTATTTGGTCGTTAAAGTTTCACTTTTCGGAGAAGGATTGAGAGACAAATATCTCATTGGATGCCTCGAAAGGCTCTGTAAGCACAGCAGGCACCATGAAAAGCGGCACAGCACTTATGGCTGGACATATAGCTTTGAGGCGATCGTTCACGGACAGGGCTACCTGAAATATGCGCTGTTGCCTGCAAAATGCATGCGGTTGGTAACAAATTACATATCTGTGCATGAAGTTTACGCTAGGCCGTAGGATATATGGATCGGAGGATCTGCACAAAAGATGCATGAGTGGTAATGCAGATGATTACACCAACAATTCAACAGAAAATGGAAGAGGTGGGGTTACATAGCTCGCGGCCACAATCTATTCATTTACGCTACGCCAGCGCTTCCCTCAAGTCAAGTCAGTCAAATAACCACCTTTTAATTGACTTTGACTGCCTTGAGGCCTTAAAATCGGTTGTTTGACTGCTTTGACCGATCCTGTTGTTTAACTTGGTTCAAGTAACTTGACAAGTAAACCAAACAATCCTGGTGTGCCGTTAGTTAGGGCCAGAACCCTCCATTGACCCTAACAAACCCTAGAAACCGGTTGTTTTTGATGCTTTTCGTAAAGCGCACGGGGCTGTTGATGATTGAAGGGTCGAAGGCTGTTGGTGGTGGTAGTAGGTGGTGGCAGTAGGTGGTGGTAGCAGTAGTACAGTGGGTGGTGGTAGGTGGCAGTAGGTGGTGGCAGTGGGTGGTGGCAGTGGGTGGTGGTAGGTGGCAGTAGGTGGCAGTAGGTGGCAGTAGGTGGCAGTGGGTACGGGTTCCGATTGGTGGAATATAGTGGGTCTGCTGATTAAGCCAGCCTCTAAAGGCTTCTAACTACTAACTAAACCACTAAATCCAACACTAAAATTTATTTACAAACTAACTATAATTACTTGTAATTAATTACAAATAACTTAGTCAAATAAGACGTTATAACTTAACTTGCTAATTATTGTTAGAAGTCTGATTAGCTTAACTTGCCAAGTTTACTTGCAAGTCAAGTCAAGTAATACTTGATTTGGGGGAAGCGCTGCGCTACGCTCTCATCGGGCGGTGGGTTAAATAACCAACAGTATTCGCTGCCGCGATTACCTAATCGTTAGTGATATAACTGAGATACTGCTGCTGCGCAGCAGCCTATGTTAACTCGCAAAAGGGCCAAGGACCATCATACATACGCCCAGCAGGGGCAGTGGATTGGAATGCAAACTGTACTCATGAAGGCAGTACTATGATATATTTGTGAATGATAAGTGAGGTAGGAAATTGCCCACGTTAATTGTTTTGTCTCTGAAAGAGACTCGCAAGGTACAGCTAAATACACACACATCCCCTTCGCGGCTATGCGAAAGGGCCCTTAAAATCAGCAAGACCTCTTAAGGTCTATCTTTCTATCGTGTCCCACCAGCTAAGTTACTGCTTTAACCTTGTCACATAGAATTCTTTAGTGACTTGTATAACACTTCCTACAAGCAAAATAATATTTTGTTTACTTAATAAATAATTTGATTTAAATTAAATAAAATAAAAGTTTTTATTTATTTATAATTAAAATAATTAATTTTATTTATTTGTTTATTTTTTAATTATTTATAAATAATTTTTAATTATTTTTATAATTTTTTTAATATTGTTTTTAATAATTTAATTAATAAAAGTTATAAAATAATAATTATTTTAAATAAATATAAATTAATAATTTAAAATTTAATTTATTTTAAATTATTAATTTATTAATTAAAACTTATATTTATTTAAAATAAATAAAATAAATAAAATAAATAAAATAAATAAAATAAATAAAATAAATAAAATAAATAAAATAAATAAAATAAATAAAATAAATAAAA
>MU390391.1:0-67278 GCA_022578715.1 Nemania sp. FL0916
AAAACTTTATATTTATTATTTTAATAACGTTATTATTAAATTAATTATTATTAATTTTTAATCGATTTATTTAATTATAATATTAAATTTTAAAAATTATAATATTTTTAATTAAATTATTATAAAAAATAAACATTTTTATTTTTATAAATTTTTTTTAAAATATTTTATTAAAAATAATAAATATTAAAATAATTTCGCGGTTAAAAATTAAAATAATTTTATAATTAATATTAAAATAAAAAAAAATTAAAATAATTTTATAATTATTTATAATTAAATTAATAATTAATTAATTAACGTTATTAATTTTTTTTTATTTTTTAATAAGTTTTAATTTTAATATATTAATTAATATTTTAATTTTTTTTAATTTTTTTTTTATAATAAATTTAATAAATAATAATTATTAAAATTTTAACGTTTTTATTCGATATTAAAACTATATAATAAACTTTTTAAATTTTAAATTTTTAAATTTCGGTTAAAAATACCCGAGCTCGTATTTTATTAAAAAAAACTTAAAAATTTATTTTATATATTTTTTTAAAATTTTATTAATTTATAATAATATCGAATTATAAAAATATTTATTAATTAAAATTAATAATAAAAACGAAATAAAATTTTAAATTATTTATTTAAATAATATTTTTAATAATTATATTAATTTAATTTATTACGTTTTTAATAATTATATTTTAAAAAAAATTATAATAAACGTTTTTAAATTATTTATATTTTTTAATTATATTTACGAATTATTTATATATATTAAATTTTAACTTATTAATAAATTTATTTTTAATTTTATTATCGTATTTATTATCGTTATTTAAAATATTATTATTTTTTTATCCGAAAATATCGGAATTTATATTTAAATAAATAATAAAAAACGAAAACTAATAATAAAAATTATTATAAATATAATTAAAATAATTATACGTATTAATTAAATTATTAAAATTAAAAATTATATAATAATAAAAAAAACTATTTATTATTAACGCGTAATTTTTATTATTAAAAATTTTAAAAATATTAAAATATTTAAAAAAATTAATTTTTAAATTTATTATTTTATTAATTATAAATAATTAATTTATAAAATTAATTTAATTATTTTAATAAATTAATTAAATTATAAATTATTATAATTAAATTTTTTATTAAAATCGGAATTATTATATTAATTAATTTATTATATTAAATTTATAATTAAAAAATAAAAAAAGTTTATTTATAAATTTATATACGTTATATATAAAATAATTATACGTACGTTAATTAATTAATAAAGTTATAATTATTAAATTATATATTATTATATAATTATCATTAAAAAGTTAATTAATAAAAAGTTAATTAGTTTTATAAGTTAATTAAGTTTAAATATAATTAATATATTAAATTATCGAAATAATTATTTGTTATAATTAAATTTAATTAATTTATAAAATTAATTAACTTTTTAATTATAATTATATAATAATATATAATTTAATAATTATAATTTTATTAATTAATTAATATATATATAATTAATATATATATAATATATATAAGTTTATAAATAATTTTTTTTTATTTTTTAATTATAAATTTAATATTATAAGTTTATTTTAATAATAATTTTAATTTTAATAAAAAGTTAATTATAATAAAATATAATAAAATATATTAAAAATAAAAATATAAAATATAAAATATAAAATATAAAATATATATTAAAATTTAAAAAATAAATATAAAAGTTTAAAATAAATTAAAAGTTTAAAATAAATTAAAACTTTAAAATAAATATAAAAATATAAAAAAAAAAAATTAAAATAATAAATATCGCGTTTTTAATTAAAATTATATATTAAATTAAATATTAACAAATTAAAAGTTAAATTTAATACTTAAACAATTAATTATTATTTTATTCGTATGTTAAAGGGTTGTTAAGGTGGCCCCTTGATTTCGTCCTGCACCTTTATAAACAAGGCACTTATTCTTAGAGCTATTGCCTTTTCGGGCCCGGTCTTTCCAGGCTTGGGTATGTAGATGAGTGTGGGCCTACCCACTGCGGCTGCCAGCGGCTTCGATCCCGTTAGCTTAGCGCAGTCTGCATTAGTAGGACCCTGGTAACAAACTAAGGTTACTTAATCTAACATAGGTGCATAGAGGTATCCACTTTCTAGAGCTGGCAGATTGCTCTCTTGGCGAGACGTTTGAGATGTACAATCAACGGCTGTTCCCTTCTGCCTTCTACTAATTGTGGACCATGGCTCTGGAATAAGTTGAAGTGTGTACGCGCCGACGCGGTTAACACGTACGCAGTCACTGTATTGGGAGGGTATCTTTCAAGAGACCTCTCTATTGTAGCCCGACTGCCGCTTTAGTCTTATTGCAAATGGCGTAGCCACATGGCTGGGTCTACCCAGCTACTCGTACATACATACATACATTGAGTTTCTCTACCTACATCCTAGATACCTACTTGTATAGTAGGCTTCAATGTGCAGCTGATACTAGCCAAACTTTGATTTAAACATGTGCCTACTCCGTAGGTAGATACATGGAGATATAGTAGTATGATAGGTTAGGTAGGTAGGTATATGTATGTACTAGGGATCAAGGCCATGCTGTCTTCAGGCCTCAGTTAGATGGATAGCCCCTGCCCTGTTGGTGCGGCTCTCGTGCTCCCTCCCTCCCTCACACACGCACACACGCACTCACTCACACACTCACATACTACCTAACCTATCACTACCTATTACCTTGCCCACCTTCTCTTGCTGTCTTCCATTCTCTCCGTCCTTCATTCTCGCGCGGACTCTCCCGCCCATTACCTGGTGCGCCCGCCTGCTAACTAGACTTCAGGAAGCCCGTGTCGGAGCACCACGACAAACGGGTACCGCTCTCGGGTATGATTGTGTGACTGGTGCTCCATTTCTGTGGCCCATTCGCTGTAGCTGGTGTCCTCGTATCTCTGGACCACTTCTCCTAGAGAACGCCGACGGCCTCCAGACCAGAAAATTCGGCACATTGGCAGAGCCAGTTGTGGAATTGCGCCTCCTGTCGGTGGTATCTGCTGCATCTCCGCCCTGGCAGCATCGCTTGGCATCCATTGCTTCTTAGGCCTAGGCCGAGTGAGCCCTGAATAGTGTATGACTTCAACTTCTCTCCTTGTGAGTTTTGTGCATCTGCCTCCCTTCAATTGCACCTCAACCCAACGCCTGCACACTCCCCTGCACATCTGGTAGCGCCTGTGCTGATTATCCCAGCTGGTAGGCTTTGCTTTCTTCTGGCCACTCGTGGCTCCGTACGAGCCCCGGCTATTACTACTACTGCTACGACTTGTCGCACAGCTCCAGACGACGCCAACTCACTTGGTCGTACATCATCCTATGCTGGCTATCGAACTCATCGCTCCGGTCTGTTTGGGACTTGAATGCCCTTGTCCCTGCCTATTTCTACTGGCGCAGCCGAGATCACGATGTTCGTCTCTGTTGACGAAAGGGCGCCCTGCCCTCAACCCCTGACTGTGTCTGCGAACAATCCGTCCTCGAAGTCTAGCAACGCCCTTGTTCATGAGAAAAGCGTGGATATACGCCTCGAAGATGGCCGTCAAAACCCCGCACATTTAATACCAACTTCTGCAAATGCGAGCAGCAGCTTCGACATCGACCTGGAGGACATGAAGCCCACCCAGTCCTTGGAACATTCTGGGGATGTGCACGCACTTGGAAATCGATTTAACTCAGACAATAGCGTGTGGCCTGGCCAGGCCCACTGGAAGAAGAAGGCCCTCGCTGCTGAGCGAAAAAACCGATCCTGTCGGTGCTTGGCTCAGCTGAGCAAGCAGTCCCGGATCGCGGTTAAGCTCGCCATCGCACTTGTCGTGGTTGGCGTGGCGATAGGCGTGGGCTTCGGCATCAGCAAATCTCTAGGGGCACGCATAGTAAGCGACTCTTGGAGTCATTTTCTTCCCGTTATAGTACCTTAAGGCTCCTGAATGTCTCGGGAGCTTGTTCCAGGAGCATTGTTTTGAGAGTTCCAGAACTGCCTGAAAGAGTAATTACTGACTCCAGCCGTTGCAGTGGCAACCCAAGGACGACCAGCGGTAAACCATCACACTGTGGTCCTCGTTGCTCTTCGGGTACTGTCCATATTGTGGTTAAATTGCGACTATGAGTACACCCGAGTATAGCTCCCCTGGCTGGCTCATATCAACAAGAATTCTCGTCCCTTATTTCCAACCGTTCGAACTTCATCTTGATATCAAGCGGGACTCTTAGGTGTCATTGTCACAAGGGCGCCCATGTTATTATCAAGCTGGAAGATAAATTCTTGTTACCCCACAATAGAAGTAGCCTTGCCGACCACCACTTACAACCCAGGTCTTTCCGTATACTGTCTCTCATTTCATACCTTTCTTTTTGTGCCTAGTCCTGGAGACATGGGGGTTAAGTAGTAGGAATCGGATATATTTGCGCCTAAGACTAGGACTACTTATGATGTAATACGATATGCAGGGATTGCTCGAAACTCATGTGTATCTCTGAAGCTTTCCTATGATGGTGCTTTCCATAGGTCAAGATCTTTCGACTGTATATGCCGTCCAGTCTCAAGTTGATTCGTGCGGGGCTGGGATCCGTTCCACTTCGTGCTATCGTGTCAGCGATCTCTTCTTGCCCTCATACGATCCACCCATTTCGAGAAGACGGCTATGGTGATAAATATCGCCGGTATCGCGGCCAGAACGACATACATTGGCGTCCAATCGCTATCATAATGCACTCTAGTCTGTGGATAGTCCATATCTCGATCTTGCTCGGTTCGAAGGTTGGGTTGCAGGGACAAGAGGGAAATGGCGTGGACTAAGACAATATTGTAGCTAGAGATGCTTCGGAGCGATAGGCGTATATCAAACCAAACGAGGCCCGATGTGATGTTCAAGTCCCAAGGCGCCACCGACTTGGTCCTGGGAGCTTGAAGTGGACAATAATAAACAAGTCAAGGGCTTGGAAGATACTATATCGTGGTGCAGATGAGTCTTCCGAGTCTTCCTTGTGTTCCTTAGCTCCGCCTGTAGGTGTTGTGCATAGTTCTCACGAACCCAAACCCCGCAATGCGAGAGGCGCCGCCTGCCCGAGCTAAATATTTGTATGTCTGTTGACTGTCTTCCTAAGAGGCGGACTGTGATCGCTGTTTCGAGTGGGACACTTTAGTCGATGATTGACTACAGATGTACTGGCCGTCTAGGTTGAGAGTATTAAAGCGAGTTTCTTTGGGATAAATCGATTCGGTTGTCTCATCGGAAGTAGTCAGTGATTTATGATGTCTAGGTATATGAGAATAGGAGCAGCTACTGAGGAATTGAGTCTGCCAGTAGTTGTGCCTCAGCGTCATACATAGATCACATTCTAATCTCAATTGCCCCTGTTCATTTGCCCCAATGCAGAGCCCACCCAGTGCTAATAAAGGGGTAATGACTCGCGCGTAGCGTTCGAGCAGGCTCCATTGTTGGTGGTTTGTTCGCAGGGTCCAATTCTTGGTCGTTTCAGAAATCGTTTGTTCACACAATTGTACGATTACTGAGAACATGGATAGTCCTTGACTCTACGTGCTATTGATCTATGATCATCTACTGTCCTACTCGCAATTGACATCTCATGTAATACTGCCTACTATAATTAGTGATCTTTCTTAGAAGAAGGATGCGTAGTTCATTCCGTAAAATTCGTATGGATGTCCTGGTTCACATATGGGCCCACGGGTCTCTTGAATCGACAATTCTTGATACGTGAGTAGAAACAGTCCAGGATATTGTATGGTATATAGTCGACGATCTCAGATGCTCAATTAATAAATTCGAATTCGGTGACTCTTTCTCTGCTCACAATACATACATAACACCGTCGTCGCGTGGGCCAACTGTGGTAGGTGAGTGGAGTGTGTGACCTTGAACCTGAACGCCTTGGATGCACATTGAATTTGACAACCCGAACGCCGGGCCGCCTATCTATGCCAAATACTCATAAAGTTAAAGTGACAGGCCGCAGCGAGCGGCGTATTGATTATTTTTCAATCGATGGCCTCCTTGTGGAATTTGTTGACCCCTCAACGACGTGATTTAAATCTGTGATTGGTATGTCATCTGACCGATGCGTCGATTCGGCCGCGACTTTTTCGCTCTCGGGCTTGCTTGCGACGGTGCTCGAAGGGCCTACCTCGATATCCGCGGTTGATTTGGCACCTGGTTGCTGTTTCTTGACACTCCTCCACTCCATGCCAAGGGCACCAATTACAGATAGAGCGGCAAGTATGAGACCGACTTGGAAGACCACCCGCAGCGACTCATTGTACGCTATTAAGACACGGTGGCGGTGTTCGGGGGGAAAGGAGTCGATCAAGGTCGTTGCACCGCCTTCTTGGATCAAGGCGGGCGAGAAACCTGGTACATTGGCCAGCCTCTGTACCAGTTGATTATTGAGCACATTTTGGCCGACGGAAACGAAGATAGCGCCACCGAGGATCTGGCTGAAGAACATCAATGACGCTCCAATGGAAACATCTTTCTTGGGAAGAACGGTTTGGGCTGCTAGATTTGGTGCTTGAAAACAAAGGCCCTGGCCAAACTGCGTTATTTAGAATCGTCAGCATGTTCCCGATCTCTCCAATACTTCCATGTAAATGGCAGTGTGGGTAATAAGGCTTGCCCCAATGCCAACCAAATGTGTCCTAGATACTGAGAGGCAAAGACCGGAGGGAGGAAGGGAATGACGTACTCCATAAAGGACCTGATAGCCAACCCATTTGGCCATTCCTGTGTCGAGCTGTAGCGTCGTGAGTAGACCAGCACCGACGGTACATATAGCCGTGCCGATAATCATGCTAGGCAGAACGGCTGGTTAGAGATGATTATAGGTGGGACACTAACATACGTACGTCGGGGTATAGTAGCCGATTTTTGTGACGATGATCCCGTTGGAGATAGAGGCCACCACAACAGCTAGAGTGGTCGGAAGTAACCGGATACCCGAGCTCACCGCGGAAACGCCTTGAATCGCCTGAAACCAAATGGGAAGATAATAGACTACGGGATCATGTTAGTGTTGAACAACTAGGGAGACTGAAAGGCAACAAACCGAAGATCATTAGCTGGGACCCAAGCACGATTGTACTCCAAAACCCAGCCAATATGGACCGCTGTTTAAATATGCGCGGAGGAATCGTAGCTGTTGCCGGCATGAACGCTTGGACTAGGATGAACACGATGCCCAGGAAGATGCCAAGAGTTAACAAGGCTATGATCCGGCGGTCGTTCCACTTTTCCAGGTTAGCGAAGAAGCCAAAAGGTATATATTTAAAAAAAAAAAAAAAAAAGGGGGGGGGTAGGAGAGTATGAGAAGGAAGGCGGCATACAGAGTAGGTCAAGCCACCCCATTGCAGGGCCAAGAGGAGAGAGATGACGGCGGGAAGCAGAGCGGTGGTCCCAGCGGCATCCAGCTGGGAGAGTTTGGCGCTGGTAGACAGCCTGGTCTCGTCCCGATCTGGCACGCGCAGAAGGAGGATGATAATGACCAAGGCAACACCACCGAAGGGAAGATTGATATAAAAGCACCAGCGCCAAGTGACGTTAGAGGTGAAGGCGCCACCAACCAGGGGCCCGAGAATGGAGGAGACGCCAAACACGGCACCGCTCAAGCCTTGCCAGAAGGGCCGGCGGTGCAGGGGCACGGCGTAGACGATGACGACGATGGCGCCGGCGAAGATGCCGGCAGAACCAACGCCCTGGATGGCTCGGCCGACGATGAAGGCAATAGAGCTCGGGGCAGCGCCGCACAGCGCCGAGCCGACCTCGAAGAGAACGACGGAGCTGGCATAGACAACGCGGATGGGGTAGAAGCTGTACAGCTTGCCGAACAGCAGCTGGAAGGCGCACGAAGTCAGAAGGTAGACGGCGCCGTACCAGCCGACGTCGGGCAGCGAGTCGAACTCGTTGGTGATGGCGGGGATGGCGGTGGTGACGATGAGGCGGTCGAGCGAGACCAAGAAGATGGAGATGTACACAGACGACAGCAGCAGCCCGAGACGCAGGCCCGTCGGATACTCGCCATTGGTCCGGGTCGAGGTGGCCGTCTGGGCCGCAGTCAGTTCGGCGGTGGCCAACTCGGCCGCATTGCCGTCGTCTTGGTCTTGGTCTCGGTCTCGGTCTTGGTTTCGGTCCAGGTCTTGGCTCTTGGCGGTCGCACCGGCGTCTCGCTCCCTGTCCCGGTCGAGGCCCGGCATGCTGTTTGCCTCAGGCATGTAGACCAACAGCGACTGTCGGCCGACCGATGGGGAGACGCCGGAGAATAGAAGAAGGAGCCGTAACGCCTTAATTGGCTATGATAGTCGCCACACGCTGTCTCGCGGGCGGTTGGGCGGGCACACGACTGCTTACTTTGTGGTTCGCAGTTCGCAGTTCGAAGTTCACAGCTCGTGGTTCGTGGTTCGTGATGCAACGAAAGAATATCAGGAGATGGCTACGAGACGACACCGGCAATGACCTCAAACTCAATATCACCCGAGAGATCTCCACCTGCCTCAGGTTCCTTACTTACTAGAAAATATGCCGATGCAAGACTAAAGCCCAGAGACCAGAGGCGGGAAGGCAAGGACAAAGCAACGGTGGTTCTTGCCGGGTTATATATGCCGGACAGATGAGACCTTCCATATGTGATTTAACCTTACGCTAGACGGCTTGTTCTAGCCGAGAAGGAACGCTACGCAGCCGGCATGAGAAGAAAAAAAAACCACGGAAAACTTCCTATGTCCATACCGGGGTTAGGCACATAGGTAAGTAGTGTTGTTGAGTAGGTAAGGCTCCTTCAAGCACACTCAGTAACTCCGGACCAGGTGAGCCACGGCCCTCGATCGCTTGTACGGTATGTATAGTATGAGTTGCGCGCTCCCCCGTTAGAAAATAGAAATCGCGGCACTTCCTTGGCTGGCCGATTGGAAGAAGGGGCGGACGTCGGCTGTAGCTGGTCCTCGGGTCCGTTAACACCCCGCTGCGCAAGCGTCTAGACTCCCGCAAACCTAAGGTTACCTATGTAGGCTAAGCAGGCACAGTACCGTAGCCTCCTCTCCGGATCTAAGGGGCGGCCGCTTACAGCGCCCACTTCTCGTATGCACTGGGCCAATTGGGTATTTGCATTTTTATTCATTCCTGGCCCTTTTTTTCATACTGATTCATCTCTCTGCGCACGAAGTACATGACATTCTAACACCGTACCTACATGATAGGTGCTATAACTACGGTACCGTACCTACACGGTGACAGTCGGGCTGGAGCACACGGAGCCTCCGCTTCTGTCTGTGCTGTAATCATATTGTCAAAACTTTGGGTACCCTTTTCCTGCGCTGACAGGAGAGCCCTTGACCTGGGATCTGGAGGTGAGGTAAGTATACTTGACTACGTGTGCTGTACACTACGTGCGCGTCCCTGCTTTTCCCCAAGGGTAATCAGTAATGACTGCGATTATTGTGGGACATCATGGGGCATGAATGGTTGCAGCGTGTAGGTTCTCAGCTACGAGCAGCCAGTGAGAGCGCCACAAAGTCCAATATGAGTAGCGATTTATCCCTCACCTGTCCTATATATCCCGTGCTCATGACATAAAACTACATCCAGGTGTTGCTCTGTTGACCAATGAACCCCGTCCCATAGCTTGCCGGGTTGACGGCCAGATTTTCGCCGCTCCCGGCAAACATGTCCCAGTCCAAAGCGCCAACATCGAACCCCAGCATCTGGTCCCACGGCATGCCTACTTGAGGCGTCGGCCTGCTTCTTATAGGAGCGTTGATGTTAGCTACGTTGGCCACCTCGTCGGCCTCGTCCGCGCGCGTGTGCTTTGCTTCCGTTGACGGCACTAGGGCACGTAACTTCGTGATATATCCTGGCGTAGTTGTTACCAGTCCAGTAGTCTCCCGTAATGCCGCCTCCCGCGCCTTCCAAGCCCGCACGACGAGGACAGCCAGCGTCAAATGCGTCTTAGAAGAGAGTGTAGTCAACTCGTCGTGGAAACCGTACTGCTCCTGGACAACCACCCACGCCCTTTCTACGAGACTCCCCGTGGTCCGCTCGCTAAGTTGACCGGCCATGTATATCATCATTTCGATCTGAAACTGGGTAAGCACTATTCCTTATTGTCAGTTCATCTGTCCGGAATATTCCTATTGGCCAACTTTTCACCTACTGAACCATAGGAATTGCCCCCGCAACTGTGCCATGCGGTAGAATTTGACGTCCATCTCCAGACTAGCAACCGAGATCTTGAACAGGTTATCTTTGGGGCTGTGAATTTCAGTACCCCACTGCGGTATGTTCGAATTAGCACGATAACTTTCTTAAAGTTGACCCGGTACATGTTACGACAAAATGATTACGGTTCGCCCACGAGGAACCAGGTTAGGGTTGCTGGGCGTGGTTCGGCTCTACCTCAAATGGGGTTTCATGGCCAAGACAGGGATGAAAATGAAACCGAAATGACGATGGGGTTTACATGCCTCTGGTTGGTCTTTTGCTGGGCAAATAAGCTCCTGGCACTTCACTATGAGCAAATTCCGCGTCTTCTCTGCGAGCTCGTGTATTGGACCCATAGAGGGATCACAATAGTTATCTAGAATGTGACCGAGAGACTGGTCTAGTTCTTGAATGCGTCGTCGCGCTTTTTCTACCTCTTCCGGCGGAACTGCCGAGTTTCCGGTCTAGCCATGCAATAGATATGAGTATCGCTGTTTATAGAGACGTTCATGACAGGACCGAGGTAATAGGGTAACAATTCTGAACCCCGGGACTAGAAGGGTAGGAGGCCAAGCGCTGCATCCACGTACGCACCTCATTGCCCAGGATGACGGCTTCAAGATTGGGCGTATCCATCATCATATTCGCTATATCGTAACAAACTAAGCAGTATATCATATCCGTTGGGCCGTTCCTTGGCTGCAGCGACGTCATGGTAGGATACAAATCCGCGTCATGAATGTTGCTTGGTTGTTTAGTGTCCCTGTCAGTAAAACAAAGGAGTCAGTAATTGCTGCCCATGGAAAAGAATTGGCACAATTTTAGGAGATTCTGGAATAATTCTTGAGTGTACTGCATCTAAGGGCTTGACTTTGCGCCGGGTCAACGATTAAGCGGCTCAAAAGTACTAACCATGATCGAGGAAGGAAAGACTGACCAAGGCCAGACATGAGAGCATAGACAGTATCAATCAGAATTATCTGCCACCATATTCTCCTTCGCATTTCAGTTTCGAAGGGTGGAAGGCCGAGCAGCTCTCCATCTCTATGCAGCCCCATCTTCTGAGCAACTCTCACGGTGACTCCGTTGAGAATCCAGGCAGCATGGCGATCAACACGGCCAACGAGGGAGAACTGACATTGTTAACTTGAACGCAACGGGACCGGACCAGTAAACCTACAAAATATAGCAGCAGGGCCTGCAAGACCACCAAGTCGTAAGTATTTAGGATACCAATCCGCATCAAGGCTATCCGGCAGCCTGTGGAAAAGCGCTGATACGCCTGTTCCTTTGCGCAACCAAGCTGCTGCTGACACTCTCTTTCGTCCAGAGCGACAACAGCCATAGTGTATATAGAGAAGAGGAGGGCGTCAACATTCTTCGGAATTGAGCCTGGATTGGTAGTGGCTTCGACCAGCTTGGGCTGCACCGAGGGAACATGGATGACTTTGGTCAGGGGGTTCACCTTCTCTAGAAACGTCTGCCACAGGCGAAAAGCGTGCGCCGGAGATGGCCGATATTCTTCGACGTTCCCATCCGTCCCTTCAGACAGCACTAAGCTCGCATTGTGCTCGGGCGTGTGAGAATCAATGGGGGTGTGATAATCCTCCGCCGTCTCGTCGTCCTCTAGCATTTCGCGCATAGCGGAAATCTGAGATGGAACCGGTCAGCATCACTTGCAGAGCAAACAGATCTTGGGCACGAGTGAGCGTCGCTGAGAACTTTGGAAGCACCAGTAGACTTGCTTACTTCGTTGTGCACAGTGGCCCAGAGATGGCTGTCGGTAAACTTGGTGCCGTCATCGTCGATGACCACTTTGCCCATGGGGCGCCAGGAGCCGTCACGGTTGGGAGCATCATGGGAGGGGGTGCGCGGGTTGGCGGTATACTCAGAGAGCAGCTCTTCGCAGCGCGCCAGGCGCTGCTGAAGGTCTTGGTTTGGTCTCCTGCGCTTGCGCGGAGGCGCCGGAGTACTCGGCGTGCATGGCACGTTAGCCTAGGCAACGCAGTTTAGTGAAGCCCTGGACAGCGGCAACTGGGGCCTGACCTTGACTACACGATGCAAGCACGCGAGCGTTAGTCACTTGATTCCCACGAGCCAGCAGCACGGCCACAACAGGGGATCTTCTAACCGCAGTTGGAACAGGGGCTATGCCGATCGCATTTTATCTTGCGGTTTTGGCACTACAGAGAGGGTTGTATGAGCATACTACGCTGACAGGCCGAGAGCAGCAGTGAGAAGGAGGCTGAGGAAAGAAGGAGGTCGGATGGGAGGGCAGATTCACAAGTACGCAGGCGAGAATCCTCGGTGTCTTCCCGGGCGTGGAAGCCATCTCGGTGCCAGAGACGGTCAGGCAGAGACAATGGAGAAGACGGCGAACAGGCTAGCCTGACGGGGGATACATGAACCGGCGGAAAAGGTGTCGGCCCCGGACCCAGTTACCGGTACATGGATAATAGCGACTTGGACCGGAGGCGGGAGGTGCGCTCCTTAGCGACGGCAGTCCAGTAGGCAGGCTGTGGGTTGGGTAGGTTAGAGAGGTAGTTGCTTTGTTGCCTGTTGCCTGTTGCCTGTTGCTGCGTACTAGTCACTATATATGTAGGCAGATGTTTTATGCCTGCTTATCGGATGTACTTGCTCTTTCCTCAGATCCGTTCAATATCTGCTTATCCTCCGGTACTGTCTGCTAGACGCCTATGCTTTCGTTCAAAGAGACGGCATGAATGCGTGCTACAATCAACGAAGAGTACGTCGAGGTACTCGCATATAATAATTAGGTTAGAACACAAGGAAGGGGGTTGGCTGAGCACAAATAGGTAAATAAGTAGGTATTTCATCATCATCACATATAGATACCTACGGGTTCCTACAGGGAGGGAGGCCCGGACTCTGGCGAATCAGGGCTGCTGGACCTAGGCACCTAGCACATCTTCAAGGTAAGCGGAACTCCGCAACGGCTTCCCAAGCAGTCCACAGAGAAAATATGACCCTTACCCTACCGGTACTCCGTACATACAGAACTACATATGTAGGTCTTGTAGCCTGTAGTCTGTAGGGATACTGTATGTACAGTACCTACTACTCTATGGTCCCCACCCGCACTGTATGTACATACAAGGATACAGTCAGTACATGGGTAGATATTGATCTGACCAGTACTACGGAGTAACCGCCAAGCTTTTAATCGTGTTACTGATGATACTATGCACAATGCTTAGGTATGTAGGTGCCCAGTGAACGCAGATCATTGATACGCGCATAGAAGTGGTACTTGGGCGGACCATGCGATGCAATGGGTATCTCAGGCTCAAAAGAGGAAACATTTCAGCTACGAGTGAAAAGATCAAGAAAAATGTAGGCCTAGGGCATTTTGCTCGCAAACAATCATAGCAATATGTCCTTTCCAGGTACATATGTGTTATGTTTACCAACTCCTGAGCAGAATACTTTCTTGTGCTGACAGGTATGTGGAAGCCGCTGCTTCCCCTCTCATATCTGTCTCTCATCTCTATCTTCCAGTGCAGACGGTCAGCCTAAGGTTGTCGGCGATGATGGAACAGAAAGATGGGTTGAAGAAATGAAGTGCAAACCTCGAAAAGAAAAGGGCTTTGCGAAGAGGGTTGATTTTACCTCACTGAAGAGGCGTCTTGTCATAACATATCTCCCATCTTCTTCTATAAAATTGCTTGATCAATCAAAAAGCCTCGATCCTCTTTTCTACCGTTACGCCATGCGATGCAAGATCCAGGTGAGTGCCTCCCCTGACCCCGTCCCTTGTCCCCGTGCCACGCCTGATAACAACCTCCGTCCTAGTTAAATGTCCCTTTCCCCTCTACCTTAAACGCCTAAACTTTTCACACATGTCCATAGGATTACAGGTACGATGACATTATCATTCCCGCCAGTGAGCACAGCCTCTGTGAGACTAGCCATGCTCGCACAAATACCTGTCTTCTGCATCGTAGTCCGCCAGGGATCGATGTCTCGGGTCGTAGCAACCCACCCGCCCTGGCGCAGCCATAGTTGGGCGGCCATGAGACCCAAGAATACAGCCGCGGCGAAGGCGGTGCTGCCCTCGAGACTTTTCCGTCCCCCCCACAGCCACTTGCGATGTCCGTAACGGCGCCCAATTAGCGAAGCAGCAGCATCGCCTAAACCCACACACACAATGCCGGATATCATAGCAACCTCACGAGTAGGCACACCCCAGCCCATCAGGTGACCCTGACCGGTCCTTGGAAGCGATCCAAGTGATAGCCAGAGGGGAATCGCACATCCGATTAGGAGAAAAATATGTGAAATGACGATAGGTCCCCTGAGATCCCTTCCGTCGATATAGGGGGCTAGAAAGAAGGCAAGCGGTTTGGAAAGAGGGGGTAATTGACTCGCTCGTAGTAGGTCGAGAAGTAGGAAGGCTGCGAGGACGATTGTCAATGCGAGAGCTACAAAGCACGGGTCGATGTAAGTCGCCGGAAGGAACATGAACACCATCATGAAATGGAAAACTTTTCGACGAGTATCCACTTCGCAGATAGGCGACAGCCTGAAGACTATAATTAGACCGGCGGCAATGGTTATTAAGAAATATGCGCTGAGAATCAATCGAGTATTTGCTTCGCCGAAAGAGGACCGTACTCGTTCGGCCCATCCGTGGCTTGCACTTTGGAGCATGCCTTGAGGGGGTCTTGGTGGTAGACATATCCACCATCCCAGATTACGGCTCACTATTTGCCACCTGAGCCATTGTATGTCTCCGAATAGGTAGCCTATGGCCCAGCCGACAGGTTCATCACCATGGAAGGATGTCCGCATGACCATGTCCTTGATGCCAATGATGGGGAGCGGTACGAATATGGCGCTGACGATACAGAGGTAAATGTACACAGCATATATCCATTTCCGGATTACCGCTTGTCTGTACGTAAGCGAAACAAAGTTTTTGACCGATATAGATGCGGATCGTTTTTTACGGCCGGAGGGTGTATGGGTTTGCAGGTTTCGTCGCCTGCCTATCGCAGGTACGGTATGCCGATGAAGCTTTGTTAATTGTGCCCTTCTCTCTCGGGGACCATCCACGCTTGAAAAAGAGCTTACGTCGCGATCTTGGATGGGCGAAGCATCGTCCTCCTGACTGCTCCGCACTCGAGAGAGCCCCTTCGGTATCTTGGCACTTGGATCATCTGCGTTGTCGGACTCGTCAATAGTTTCGCATGAGCTGCAAGAGGAGCAATCCAAGGATGTATGGAATAGATCGTGCCTCATCCTCCGCCATCGAATTAGAATTGAGATGAAAGCGCTCTCTGGTTTGGTAGTACTTGTGGGACGCTTAAAACGCCATTTAGGTATACGAGCAAGTGATACCCCCCACTGAATCGGTTTACAGCAGAACACTAAGATATCAAGACCACCGACCCAAAGCATCGCCCTCAGAATCGTAATTTGCGGGGAAGCTGATAAGAGAAGGATATTGATCAGGCCGGTGGAGAGAAGTTGCAGCTCGGCTGCCAGGAGACTGGTAGTGGTCAGGGAATGCAAAATGCGGACAAGGCTGCAGTGCAACGGATACAGGAGAATCGCCGCTTCAGGGAGAAGTACAGTTGATAATGCACCGCCCCCTTCATAGTCTGTCGAGGCAGTGCTAAGTCCGCTCCCAACACGAGGCACGAATAGAGGCACAGATGCGAATACCCAATGGAGAGGGTTGATGTCTTCGCCCGTCGGTGACAGCGTAGGAACCAGGGCGCGCGGTAGGGAACAGAGGGCGAGGACAATGTTGGGGAGGAGCACGGCCGGGTTGTCAGTAGCAATCAGGGACGCAACCAGCAGGGTCATGGTTGGGGGGTAGAAAAGAGGTGCCGGATCGAAGGACAAGGGTATCGTGATGGGGAATCTTCTGGAGGGGTTCCCGTGCCAATAGGCCCAGAGCAGCAGTCGCACCGGGTACATAAGAATCAAGACTGCCACCACGATTCCAGCGTAAGCGAGTTCTGCGTGAAAATCTATTAATAGGGGTCCTTGCTGGGGCGATACGGCGTCAGAAGAAAGGGGCTTACCGTGACTAGCTCCTCGCAGGGCAGGCCGCACTTGCGTGTTAGTGCACACGAACAACCCCAAGACACCGATAATAAGAAGCTCGGTGCAGCGACGAGTGATCTCGGTTGCTCTCTTCCTCCTCCTTCTTTCTAGAACGCCGGCGGAGGTTTGAACTCGCGCCGAGTCTTTCTTTGCGTCCGGGGACACTCGCCTTCCGCCCTCATCCGGATACGCAGGAGGCGCGAAGGGCGTAGAAGTGCCAGACGAAACCTCATTCCGCCCTCGCAGGCCTTTGTGTATTCTCCGTGGGGCCGGCAAGCCCTTGAGGAAGTGCTCGTCGTCGGCCTCGGTCCCGCTATCGGTAGGCAGGGGTGCCTGTCGGACGGTGTAGCTACCGGAAGCCTCGAGCAGCTCCGATGTTTGGCGATGGTAGAGCTGTGGAGATCGCGAGCGCAGCAGTAGTCTGCCTTGAATGAAGGCGGTTTGTTCGTCATTGTTGTTATCACGGGCGGCGGGCGAAGGACCGCGATGGTCAGGCATATCGGAGAGGGACCAATCGGCCTCGCTGTAGTATATTTGATGTCATGGGAACTTGAAACAACAGCCTTGTCTATTGTCTGTGTGTTACCATGATCTTGCTCTTGGTGGATGGCAGGTCGGTGTGAAAATAAGGAATGATAAATTGGATGGGACAACAAGAGATGTTTGCCGAGATCAGAAGCTAGGTGAGAGTGGCCTCAAAATTCGAAACCATCACATGTGTTTTGCGAGGTTGTCGCAGGAGCTTAGGTACATAGGTAACCTATGGAAGTACCTACCCGAGGGGACCCCGATTTTTAACAGGCTGGAACTCGAGCTTTACGTGTGGCACTCTGTTGAAAAATTTACCGTTCTGTTGCATACATTGTATTATACTGTTCGTATGAAAGTGTAACGAAGTTTTAACACGAGATCGGAACAGGAGGTACATTGTACCCGCGACTGCTCATTTATATACATAATTTCGCATTGTTCTTTCTATTCTTATTCTAACATTGCTACAACAGCGCTAGAACAGCGTATATTTTGTAACATTGTTATTCTACTAACATTATACATGCTCAAAAGGTTGGAACTGAAATGGCCTTGCGCGAGCCCTGTTGAAGCAGTCGTTCCGTACAAAACGTGTAGCCCTGCTACCATTCATGTACCACCCTGTTAAAAAACCGGCTCCCCCCCTATAGGTACTTCGTACCCTGCATGTACGTACGTAGAACCGTACTAGAAATACGCCGCTATCATACCGACCGGTACTCCGTACTCTGAAAAAAAAAACAAATTAAGCTTAGGACTAAAAGGGTAAGCACCTTGCTAGTTGGTGATCCAATTCGGCTGCTGGCGGTCTGGTAAGTGTTGCACTGTACCCAGGTAGGCTGTAGTCAAGCATACCAGACAATTTTAATCAGAACTTGAAGATTCACAATAAGCCATGAACGTAAGTACGAAGTACAGAAGGTAGAGAATAACTGCCTGTGGTACTCCGTATTCTTAGAAATGATTTCATATTCTATATGTACAGTAGTGCTTTTCGTGCCAGACAATTCTGCTCACCAGCTATGGATAAGAAATACGTAGAAGTAACAAGATATAACTTATCTGTGCTCCATATCCGTATTAAGGCAGATGATGACAAAATCTCTCGTATTCAGACCAAGACCAAGAGAGCCAGCCATGATTGCGACTCGCCAGAGATATCACGGCCGGAGCGTCTCGCACAAATATAAGTATGCACAGAAGGTACGAAGTATGCATATCTTATATACTTACTCCGTAACACTACGGAGTCCGCAGACAATGCTTCAAGGCCTATATATAGATAGTATGTGGTACCACGTACTGTATGGAAATCAATGTACACCTCCCGTATGTCATCATCTGCCGCATCTGCCGGATGAACCAGGTCTTTGGATCGAGTTTCCGCAATACGAAGAACACCATTCCAAAAAACCTGATTGTTATACCTATCATATCTACCTCCCCACTTTATTATCGCGGTTGCTCGCCCTTCAAAAAATCACACACTGTACAGAATATCGCCCATCAGTGAGAGCAGCAGGAACCACAGAGTACAGTACGCAAAGTACCTACAGATAGGCAGAACCACAGTAGGTAAGTACTGTACATACACTGCTACTGAGCATCCACATGCAGTCGCGTACAGTGTTTGATAACTTGGCGTCATCCACCTTCCCGGTACACTAATGACAGAGCTTGCTAGTCTGTAAAATCACGAAATGCGGCTCGTATCAAGGTCTATCCCAGCCCGATCAACCTAGCTGGTTCCAGCCATCCGCAATGTGATGCCCGATCCCCTCATTAGTATCGCGAGTCCTACGTAGGTAGATGCACGGAGGTGCTGGCAAGCACTTCCGGAGGTAAGATTGTATACCTACTTTGTTCCTTACAGAGCATGTATGCCTGGTGGAACATATAAGCGGATTATGTACGTTGACGCCGACTACACCACACACTTAATTATTTATCTGCCTGGTACACACGCCGACACATACACACTGAGCGCACTCTAATACATCTACACACCTGCTTCTGTTCTTGGTCGTTGTCCTGCTGGTACAGCTATATTCAATTCTGTTCTTTGTGAGACCTCAAGGTAAATAGTCCCCAAGTCGTATTGTCCATCGCTTACGAAGTGAAGCCAACTACTCTCAAGGGTGCTGAATCGAGAGGTTGGCGAGAGCATATTAACATGATGCCGGCCCTCCCGAGACTCCTGCGCACCCTGCTCCTTTACGCCTCTCTTGCCATTGTCTTCACAAACGCGGTAACTTTCAGAACGAGATCATGGCGAGGCGATTCTCTAGAAGCCGAGGATACTGCCAGTGTGACGGATCAGAGACAAGACGAAACCCCGTTCTCTCGTCTGTTAAGTGCTGTCTCATCCCAAGCACTACACAAACTTGTACCTGAATTCGTCCCCGGTATTTGGAAGGACGGAATTCTCAGCAGCCCCGATTCCCATGCCGTAGAGACGATCCGCTCCGAGGATCCCAGGCTGGTCCAGAGCCCTACCCGCCTAGCCGCTCGGCAAGCAGCTTCTATGAACGAAACAACTACTTCGGATACCCAAACAACTTCCACTAGTTCTAGTTCCTCGAACGTGCCACCACCAACAACAACGACATCGACATCGACATCGACCTCGACCGACACACCCACCACGTCAACACAGCTAAGCTCTACGGAAACGACGACTTCGGCCCAGGACACCCCGACATCTTCATCATCTCCTCCTTCATCTTCATCTTCATCTTCACCGTCGAGCACAATGGCCACAACAACCGCATCAGATCTTACTCCTACTTCTCAGACGTCTGAGACTACTAGTACTAAGACCTCAGTTGCTGCGTCGTCCACCTCATCCCTATCTTCGTCTGCGCCTATTTCTCAGTCCTCCAACAACGTGGATACTTCTAGTAGTAAGTCAACATATCAGTCAACTCAAATCTTATCCTACTGCTACACAACAGCGTGGAGGCTGCGGGGGAACACCTGGTGACGATCATTGGTTATAACTCTTACTTTGTGGCCTTAATATTTAAGAGCTCTCACTGCTAGGAGTGCCTCGCTCAGTATTTACCTGATCTATTGTCAGGGAGCATTTCATCTATTATTCGTAGCCTATCTACACTCTGATATGTCTGTTCTAACACGAATCAGCCTTCATATCTTCCACATCAACCACTGCCACGCCAACTTCGAAAACCTCGACCTTCACATCCACACTTCCCGGTGGTGCCGTGACGACCGTCACAGAAGTCGCCATTGTTACGCCGGAGGCTAGCGAAGGAAGCGAAGGCACACCAACAAGCCCCGTCGGCAGCTTACAAACGGGAGCAGCAGCCCTAGCTATGAGAGGCCACGGCCTCGAGATTGCTGCCGGCTTCGTTGTTGCAGTTTCGTGCTTGCTCGGGCAATAACAGCACCTGCGATATGTTCATTATTGAAATTGGCTGTGGCTTGGTGGCTCGATACCTTGTTGCGTCGTTGCCTCGAGTGGAGAGCGAAAGCCTTACGTAGGGTGGAAGAATCCCAACGTAGCGCGAAAATGGTGTCGTCTACACATATGTCCATATTCTCCTCGAGAGAGATTGGGTTTTCACTCACTGGCAGAACAGGATGGGGTGGTAGGGATACACCGAAATCGCGGTAATTGCCAAGAGTTGGATACGGATGGTATCGGGCATAAGGCAGGCGGCTCTCGTTATGACACTCTGTATATGTAAGAACGAATTTATGACTTTAGAATAGTACGTAAAATGCGGGTGGCCAGAAAAATTAGAGGGAACATCGGGACTTCCGGTTAGGCATCTGTTCTTGAAACGCAGGGCAGCCTTCTATTGCGATGAATATGTTATTTGAGATTCTCCGCACGAAGAGAATCGTATGCGCGTTCGTACTACTCACGAACTAAGATTACGTCGCGGCATGATCCTTACGCAGCTATAAGAGGCTACAAACCTCAGAAGTTCGGCTTGGAGGGGATGGACGGTCATGTATTATATAATTCCTAAACGGTCCTTGTACTACAACCACTTCTACCCACATCCACCTCCACCTCCACTATCTAGGTCGGCGTCACGGTTTGTTTCCGTTATAGAATTGAGGGGGATTGATCACCATTCTGATGGTTCGAAGCCCATCCCACCCTAGCTCAGTATCCGTAAAGAACCGATTTCAAATAGACCTCGTCGCCAACCCCTTTCCATTCACCAACGAGGTCATGGTATAAATAAAGTTTCCCAGCATCCTGACATGTCCAGCTATAATTGTCTTCCAATACAGCATCATATTACCATGAGCCTATCATCCGCCCAAGGGCTTCCGGGATCGTTGCGCTTCCACTCGTCTTGGCCTCGAGGCAGTATTCAATGGCTTGACCATCATAAGGATGAGCTAGATCGCAATATAAGGATATGGAAAGCCTGGAGGCTGCCATCATGTTCCGTAGTTTCACTTTAGCCCAACTTGCATATCCAGAGCCACAGGCGGCTGAACCCAGAGGAGGCAGCAGGCTACGGGCTGCTGCGGCCTACACGAAGTCAAGTTTGGTCATTATGGCGGTAGCCATGGCGACTCATTATCCAGGGCCGATCTTGGGCATGTCATGATGTTCGCTCAACCTTGACAGATACGTATTCAAGCTCTCGACTCTTTCTTTATGGGTCTTCCGGATCTCCGATGCGAGGACGGGGTCTTCGAGCATTCGTTGCATCTGTTATGCGTAGTGCGCACACGTCCGAGGTCAGCGCGTCTCACCCCTTTGCCTCCTTAAAATCGATTCGGGGGACAAGCGATGTCAATCAGGTACCTTTTTCTCCATTGCCTCCTCATGGCGCCGCTCCGCCTCGGTCTTGTACTCGGGCTCGGGCTCATGGTCTCCAGGGCCGTCGTTTTGTTCCGCTGATTGCGCTTCTACGTGAGCAATGGTGTTGGTGGTGGTGGAAGTACCTATAGTAGACAACGATCGCTCGAGCTGGGCCGACTTCTCTTTATCTTTGCCCGTGGCATTCTTTTTTTTCGGTTTTTTTACTTTGGCGCCTTTCAGCTTGAGAGTCCCACCGGACCCAGTCGAGGCGTAGTCGTCCAGTGGCATCTTGGTTCAACGGCGAGAGTACTGATTACTTTACCTATCGAGCTGACCTCATGGCGTGCATGACTGGGGGTAATCTACGTAGGAGGTAGTTTCAAAGGGTTTGAATTGACAGTTGGAGGGCAGCTGTCGGTCCGGGCTACGGAGGTGTTGCACAGAATCATCCATGACGCTAATCTAGCGTCTACAGTGCCTGGGAAAAGAGATCACACTTAGCGTAGAGAGGGATGCTAGCTCTCTTTGATTTAGAGCGTCAACAGGGGCCTACTATACTTACTATTTACGGAAAGTAGCGGAGCTCAAGGGCTTGTAGCTACTTAGCTTAAGCCGAAAGCAGTAGATCTCTGCCAGCTAGCAGCTAAATCTAGCCGTTGTACTCCAGC
This sequence comes from Nemania sp. FL0916, assembly GCA_022578715.1. Classification (NCBI taxonomy): domain Eukaryota; kingdom Fungi; phylum Ascomycota; class Sordariomycetes; order Xylariales; family Xylariaceae; genus Nemania; species Nemania sp. FL0916. The sequence continues at coordinate 22,352 of MU390391.1, forward strand.
AGCTGTCTAAGGTCTGCACTGTGAGCGCTAGACTAGCGTTATGGATGATTCTGTGCAACACCTCCGTAGACGACGCATAATTACCCATGGAACTAGATAGGTACAGTACCTCGCACACGAAGGCAGCCCCACTGGCCCACAAATTAATTTCCATAAATCGCGTTGCTGCTCTCAAACCGCTTCTCTCTTTTCTCTTTTCCTCCTCAGATCAAAAAGTATGCACAGAGTCGCCACGACCGTCACTTCGACATTCCTACAGTGACGAGTTGCCATTCCCCACTTGGGAATTATACTCTGGAGAACAATCTCCTTACTAGGAAGTCTCCCGCTCGTCTTTAGACTGTGGACGGGAGATGTCGATTTGAAAGGAAACACGCAATCGGAAATAACAAATGCTGGTGATAACAGAGGCTCTGGTCCCCCGTGCCGCCGCAATAATGATGAAAACCTAGCTCAATTGGATAATCACCATATACGAAGATACCTAGGTGGCATTAGATGATGTAGTCGCATCTCTTGCTGGATACTAGTGGTCTCAATTCACCAATCCAGGCGGATACAGAAAACCCCCAAGATTGTGCTTGCAGAACGGCTCTTGTCTCGTCTGCATTTCTCTTATTATATAAGAGACCCTCCCCAAGATGACCAATGTTCCTCAGACAATAGCGATCTAGGAGTGTAGTAGCGTTGACGCAGAACAGTGATACCGCATATAATTCAACATACCTGTCACCGCCGCAGAAGGCTTAGCTAATCATCTGATTGTCCCAGTATTGAGCTATTGCGCAAATCGAAGCAGCAGATCGCACTACACTTAGGTAGTTTGTTGGTCGTAAATGTTGCGTAAACGGGTAATGCGTTACTACCAATACTATCTAGTCCAAGAGCCACTGCTGATCCAAGTCTACTACGCTCGTAGAACTAAGACATTGTCCTTATTCAAAGTTCGTGGGCAATATTGTCTCCTGCGTGTCCGATGTGTGGGATAATCAATAGTAGTACCTATGTGTGTTAACATCAGTCTTCCAGCAATATATCTGCGCAATAAAAGCATGGTAATCTCTACATTGCATCCTCAGTTTTCTTATCCCTACTCTCTAACTGTCGCATGAATAGAGTCTACGCCAACACTTGACAATTGTTCTTCCTTGCCTTCCATTTTTCCCCTTCCGAGCTATCAAAACACCCGATGGTTAGCTATCTAAACAACCTCATCACGGCGATCCATCTTGGAACAGCTCGGGATCAACCAAGGTAAATTATCCATCTACCTAAAGATCAAGATTTTGGTTGCTTTCTTCAGCGCACAGCCTACGGAAACGGGTATGCCAATATTACAGGTGCGCGGCAACAGCGTCAATGCCACCAACTCTACTTCACTAGAGCACAGCACCTGTCTGTCAAGCAATCTTACCATTCAACCGGAGCAGCGAGAGCAGGAATGGTCCTGATAACATAGCTAATCCACAGTATAGCGAGCGAGTCTGCCGTTACCATTGGTAGCGATATGGCGATATAGGAAGATCATTGGTAATCAGTATCGGCTTGCTCTTCGCAGCAGACCTGTCTGTTCTGCTTGTGTTGACACCTAATTCTCCAGTGCGGTCAAGATGCCTTTGGTTCAGGTCTCCAGACTCCGCACGTTCGCCACATCACATGACGCCTATACATCAACTCTGCTATTATTCCGTTCAGTTACTAACATGGACATTTTAGCTTTATGTGTTGGGGTTAGCTGCGCATCACCTAAGGCTCGCACGCACTGCTTCTCGGGTAGCCGCTTTTTTATATTTATCGTGGGAATGGGCATGTTACAATCCAATATTCCCTAGACGGCCATTGGCGGCGCCTCCCAGGAGGACATCCTGACGCGACCAGATAATGTTTGATGACCTACCTAAGTCAACGGCCAATTCGAGTTGTGTACACACTAGAAGATAGTTTAGGGACCAAGTACCAAATCAAGATACAGAGCAACAATACCCCGTACTCCGTACAGTAACCCAGCAAATTCCGAGGCAGCCACATTCTTTACCCAAGCCCCATAGGATCGTGTCGGATTCTTAGCAACGGTAGCGACTTGATTGTGTTAGAAAATATGTGATGTTATCAAGAAATGCACTGAATGAGTAATCATTGCCAATCTGCGGGCCATTTGGCGCAGTGGGTAAATCTAATAGATGGCGCATACTGTAATTCCTGGTGCGAACTGTGGGATGGCTACTTATGGGCATTTATAGGACTAGGTAGACGTTCAAGGCCAAATATTCAACAGGAACCCGCAAGTAGGCTGATGGTGTGCACGTGTAGACAACCCCAGTTCCCTACATCGTAACTTACTTACATATGCTCCTGTGTAGGTGGTGTACGGCAATAACGTCTGTGCTCTACGGAGTATACATAGCTAATACGAAGCAGAATTGCGCATTGTGCAGACCATTAGTAATCAGAAGAAATCACAACAGAACGGATCGACCTTTCAACAGCCGTGAAGGTGGGTGATACCATCTCTCTGGGTATGATCTCCTACTTACATACATACGAAGTACTGGTATGAGGAACACCGGCATCTGCCGGTCTTTTACAAAATACGCAGAGTACGATGACTCCTGACTCGCGCAGGCGGCGACTTTCTCCAAGTGCCAAGTGAACGCGACGGCATCGATCTAGACTAGTCCGCCACCTGCACAGCACCGCGGTGCTGAACAAGAACAGGAAGCTCCACGAGCTGCGGCATCCGAGTGTGCAGAGCTAACAGCCAGGCGAACGGTTCGTTGTGTACGACCTACTTGTTTGGGTAAGGCCATCGATAACGCACGTGGGACTATTCTGCGGTCCGCGCTGGTCCAATATCAATACTGCATGGGTACCTGCATGCCGTGGTGGACGATGGCTTGGGTACTGGCTTGGGCACGTAGACTGATTGGAGGGCCATGTAAGTCAAGATCCCTGGGGGGAAAAGGTGGGTTCTCTCATCCCGGTACGACGGCACCGCACGAGTTGCAGCTTGTGTGTGTGTTTCTTCCAAGGGTCCGACTACGCATCGCTCCTCGAGCGGCTTATATGCATGTATAAATACGCGAGCGCCCGCGCCCGAGCTTGAGCCTGAGCCTGAGCCTGAGCTCGCAGGCGCTGATCCCCGGTCCATTTAGACAGCCGTGCTATTATCGAGCTACCGTACCTTAATTACCTACTCCGTAAGGCAAGCAATTATTAATACGAAGTAGGGTTTTGAGAACGGTCTCAGTCTCCGTGTCTGTCTCCTTGGCCAATCTTCACTAGCCCTGAACCGTCCGCGCCATCAGCTCAGGCAAAAGGGAACAGCGGAAAGGGAAAAGTGAAAAGGGAGTAGGGAAAAAGGAGAAACCCACGCGTGTAAGCCTCATGGCCGCCAAGCACTGCCGCAGCGTCGCGATGACGGCGCTGGCTCTGGGCCTCGCCCTCGCTCCGACGACACTGGCTTGTGAGGGCTGCTATGCGCCCAGAAGCCATGTCGAGCACGTTCGCCACGTCAAGCGCATGCAGCCCGACGCCCTCAACGCGACATACGGCCCGACGAGACCGCTGGAATGGGGCCAGCTGAACTTCATGCATACCGTATGTCGCCGACCCGGAGCCTGCCCCGACAGACAGTGGCGCTTGTAGATGAACACTTGCTAACTATCGGTGGCCGTGTGCGCTGGTAGACGGATACACACGGTTGGCTAGAGGGACATTTGAAAGAGAAGAACTATGGCGCCGACTGGGGAGACTTCGCGACTCTGGCGCTGCATTTCCAGCACCAGGCTGGCAACAGTAAGCAAAGAATACTGCTGTTCTTCCCTGGCTTATAGCGGCAGAGGCGCTCAAACGTTTCGTCGTGGCTAAACTACCATTGCCCTCTCTCTCTCTCTCTCTTCCTCTCCCTTTTTTCCCGTTCCCCGTTCCCCCTTTCCCCCTTTCCCCCCTCTCCTCTTATAAGTTGGACGCTGACTCATCGTGCCACAGTGGGCGTCGACCTCCTCATAGTCGACACAGGTATGTGACAAGGCCACGAGGCCCGGCGGCCCCGCGACACCTCGTCTAGTTGACTGACCTGGTGGCACAGGCGACTTACACGATGGCGCGGGCTTGAGCGATGCTACGACGCCTGATGGGGAGATCTCTATTACCATCTTTGACGATGTCCCGTACGATCTACTGACAATTGGTAACCACGAGCTCTATCTGGCTGACGTGGCCTACCAGGCCCTGTAAGCCGTTCATGTGTCTCTTCGGCGTCCCGCTCGTCGCCGTGATAGTCAGGAATTACTGACTCGTCTTGCCAGGAATGAGATCTCAACCTACTGGGGCGACAAGTATCTGACCTCCAATGTTCAGATCGCCAGTCAGGAGACCGGCGAGTGGGAGTATATCGGCAAGACGCACAGGTATTTCACTACCGAACACGGTCTGCGCGTTATGGCATTTGGCGTCTTATTTGACTTCACTGGTTTGTTGCCCGCCCCCTTTCCCCCCTCCAACACCGGCTCTCGACTGCTCAACTACTCAACTGCTCTTCCGCTCGGCTTAGCTCTAATCCGCCATAGGAAACGTCAACGTGACCAAGGTCATTCCCGCTAAGACGATGGTTACTCAAAAGTGGTTTTTGGAAGCCATCAATTCTTGTGATCCGATCGACGTGTTTGTCGTCCTCGGGCATAACCCCGTACGTGACAGCAGCTTCCAGACAGTCTTCGATGCCATCCGAGCAGTACATCCCACAACACCTATTCAGATCCTAGGTACGTGGCTCCACCGAGTTCTTCACCGCGCTGAATGCAATCGCTGACGAGTGATGAAGGCGGCCATAGCCATATCCGTGACTTTGTTGTGTATGACGAGAACAGTGTTGCCATTGAATCAGGTAATGACCTTACGCACTTTGATGGCTATACCAGTGTACTCACTCGTCGCATAGGCCGCTACTGTGAAACCCTAGGGTGGTTGTCGAGTAAGTCCATCTCTTTGAGATGTTCACGCATTGCTTTCGCGAAATTTGCGCTCGTAGATGCAATATGCCCATGCATGCTCCGGTGTTCTCCCTGCTATGAACAGTATTGCTAATCTCGCCCCTTTTTGGCCTCTAGTGTCCGGTTTCACTCAGGACAATAGCGGCTTTCACGGTATCTTTCCCAATCCAGCGGGAGTTCCCAACCCCAGCCGGCCAGCAATAGAAAACTCGACCTCGCCTTTTACATACTCGCGTCGATATCTTGATTGGAATCGTGCGACGTTTGTGTACCGTGAGTTGCTTTCCGGGCCATTTCGTGTCTACCCCCGCTTGCTGCGGAGGCTTTCTCCCTTCGTTCGTGCCTTGATATATGATTTCGAGGCCCCCGAAGCATTCGCTATACTACGATAGCTGACTATCCTGCGAAAAGATGCCGCAACATGGTATGATCATAATTTTGATTACGACAACGGCCGAGCTACCACGGCCGACATAACCAAGTACAGACAGCAGCTTAACCTCGGCGAACTGTATGGCTGCGTGCCCCAAGACTATTGTATGACATGTGCCCCGTTCAACAGCTCCAAAAACATCTTCCCGTTGCTTTCGGAGGCCCTGGCCGAGATCGTCGTCAAAGAGGAGCGCAAGGACATTGCCCGTTATATCATCTCTAATACGGGCGGCATCCGCTTTGACATGTATAAGGGACCATTCACCTTTGACGATAGCTTCATTGTTTCACCATTCGAGGATGCGTTCCTTTACATCCCGAGTGTGCCCTATGCGCAAGCCAGCACACTCCTCGGGGCGCTGAACAACGCGGGGGCAAGCGAGAAGCGTTCGTTCGGATATATGCCGGTGGAGCGCGATATTTGCGTTGATCCCATTGTTGAATCGCGAAGTGAGGTCAAGCGTGACGAAAGCCGCTCGAGCAGTCTTCGTGGAGTCACAAGGCGGCAGGTCGTTGATCTCGTGCCCGGGTATACAACCAAGGATGACTTCGGTACGGACGGAGATGACACTGCGCATTCTGCCATCCCGTACTACAGCATCCCCGATTTTTTCCAGGGCGCAGCTGGATTCGACGAAAATGGCGAGGCTGAAGCCGTCGATATCGTTTTTGTGGATTTGTAAGTGCTTCGTCCTCCGTTCGTATACCCAACCAATGCGTCTTGAGACGCACCTTTCAAGCCAGCTTTTTCCTTTGCTATACTGCTACATCCGAATCTAATCTGACTTTTCACAGTATCGAGAGCGACGTGCTAGCTATTCTTGGCTCAGGTTATAGTTCCGCGGATGTGGACTACTATATTGGCGCGAATTTCACTACTCGGGATTATTTACCATTGTTCGTGAAACAATCGCAGGCCTTCCAGGCCGATTTCCCTAATTGCCCAAGCGATAATTAAGGATAAGAGGTTGCTATGATTGCAATCGCTAACAAGAACAAGCTGTTTCGGGAGGAACATCAAGATGTATATCTCTTACGATCTGCATTTGAGACCCTAATCACAAAGTAATATTCATATCATGACAGGGGTATCAAGCAGGCGGGATAGGATAACGTTCAGCATAGGAACCCGAACTATAACCGTATGGATTAGTGCGCCTTGCGATTTAACATCCCCGATATATCTATACGGCTCGGCATCACGAGTTCTATACTCGTGCCTATCATAGTCTCTAAATTTATGAATTCAGCCGACAGTTCAGTACACGCATGGTCTATTAGTTTGTGATACAAATTGATTAATCTGATACCGCCGAAATATCCCTAATACACCGACCAAACTCAAGGATAGGTTGAAAATTGTTCGGATCCGAACTTTGAAATTCGTGGTCCTGTAGCTATTCTAAGCAGTACTGAGCAGCGTCACGCCGTGTACCATTTTTCGAGAAGAGATCGGCACATTCTTCTATGTATGGCGGCCTAGTTACATTTCAACTGGGAACATGCGCTACCCTGAATGCAGTGTGTCAAAGAGTATCGATGGGGCACCGAATCAGCCCTCAATGTCACCGCCGGGATTCTTGCTCCGGTGTTGCTCCCTTACAAATTCGGCAATGTGATCGTCGTGTTCAGGGCGGTTTGGCGGCCCCGCCAAATCTTTCGGCGATGTCTTGTCTTGCTGTTCTTGTGACAGACCTACTCCTAAGAGCTTGGAAGCAGCTGAAGAATTGTACCGGAAATTAGCGCATTGTATCCTCGGGGCTGGCCAAGAGCGGTTGAAGACTTATGAATTTACCTTTCTCAATCAAATTTGGGTTCGTGGCCGTTTGGGAGCTTGTCGGTTGGCGAGCGTCTCTCGCGGCTTGATCAAGGCGAGACTTCAGTACGTCTTGTTCAGACTGGGAAGACATAGCGCGTGCTTGAAAGGCTGCTGAAAATCGGCATAAATTTGTCTGGAAAGTTGTTATGGAAGGTTGTTATGGAAAGCAAGTTGCATGAATCCAAGTCCAGATTCGCCAATCTGTATCCAGCTCCAAAAGCAACCTTTTTTACATAACGATTACGTCACCCTGCAGCTTGTTTTACTTCGCATGGCACGCAGCAGAGGACGTGACATGACATGTGGATCTCCCTGTTCTCAGTTTCAAGTTCCATACTCACACCGTAATTGCACACTCTAAGTCCCTTGCATTTATCTTATAGTAGTCACTACAGTCCGCTGATAAACATGAATTCAACCCTGTCTTACCTTCATATACTCATCCAACAGGTTGATTGATTGCATAGATTTCAGTCTGAGAGTGGATGTAGTTTTATGGCTGCTGTGTTTAGTATCAAAAGTAATCAACAAGACGGCCTAGCTGAGAATTCCAATATCCTCATCCCACCCAGATATTGCTTTTACTAGTGGAGCCTTGCTTCAATATGATATAGAATCGGGTGCTACACTTTAGCTACCCTACTGATAGAATACAGTACTGACATGTGATCAGTATAATGAGTGTACAGTAGGGCACAGAGAAAGAGGGGAAACGTGGGGTACAGTACTTACAGTAGGTAATTACCTTGAGGCTGATGGCGGGGCAGCCAACCTGCCCTGACCCCTCTCTCCCATGCGCTTTTTTGGCTACAATATGTACTTACATAGGTTAGGTAGTATTAATTAGGCACCTGTACCTGTTCCCAGAGGTAATTCCATAGCGTAAACTTTCACGTACCTTACCTATGTACGGAGTAGGTATGTAGGTGGCACCAAGAGGCTACTGCAGGTGCTTAGATGTTAGTGTGGGTATGTACCTACCTATATCTCTCAAATCTCTCCGTATGCTGGGTGCTTATTTCACGTGCTTGGGTCTATATTTTAGCGGCAGGGGATAAGGGAACCTTTCTGCTCTCGTCGCTCTCTCGTCTCCATACTAATTACTTGTCTCCGTCTCCGAGTCTAACCTCTTCCCTTCTCTTCTCCATCCCACGCCGCCACCGAGCCGGACTTCCCCAACACGACTAACCAATGGCGCCGATCCCAATCACCATCGTCACGGGTTTTCTGGGCTCGGGCAAAACGACGCTGCTGCTCAGCCTGGTGCCGCAGCTGCGCGCGGCCAACCCGTCGTACCGGCTCGCGCTGGTCAAGAACGAGTTCGGCGATGTGGCCGTCGACTCGCAGCTCGCCGCTAGCAGCGCCATCTCGGGCGTGCAGGAGCTGCTCAACGGCTGCATCTGCTGCAACCTCGTGGGCCAGCTGGCGCCCGCGCTCGCCGAGCTGCGCGACACGGTGCAGCCCGACCGCATCGTCATCGAGACCTCGGGCTCGGCCTTCCCGGCCACGCTGGCCATGGAGGTCAACCGCATCGCGCGCGACGCCGGCCACTTCGTGCTTGACGGCGTCGTCAGCGTCATCGACGTCGAGAACTGGTCCGGCTACGAGGACACCAGCTTCACCGCCCGCCTGCAGGCCCGCTACACCGATCTCATCGTCTACAACAAGTGGGAGGCCTGCAGTGAGCGGCGCTTCGATGACGTGAGGGACCGTGTCGGCGACCTTGAAGTCGACATTGCGTGGGTGAAGAGCGACAGGGGCAGCGTCCCCGTCGACGTCATCTTCGGCATCGACGGCGGGCTCGCCCGCGCTCTGACCGAGGGGGACCACGACCACGACCACAATCATGATCACCAATCCGAAGTCGAGGTGCTCTCGATCGCTCTGCGTGGGACTCAGGGCGCCGTTGTCAACGCTCCCAAGCTTATGGCTTTGCTGAAGACAGCACCAAAAGATGAGATATACAGGATCAAGTCGGTATTAGTCGGGCCGTCATCGAAGGACCTTCACAACTCAGAGAACAGCGGCTCGGCATCGGTGCTGCCTTCGTCTGCGCCAGAATCTGCAAGGACGGGATATATTTTGAACTGGGCCTTTGGGAGGTGGACCTTCACCCCCGTTGATCAGACCACCGTCGACCAGGCTACCGTTGACCAAGCTATGGAAGAGCCCAGCTCGAGCGACAGGATCCTGCTTCGCATGACCATGATCCTTGCACGCCACGAAAGCGCCAGGTGGAAGAGGAAGCTTGAAGCGAATCAATGGCTGGAGCTGGACGGCGACGACCCAGGAAAGTTGACCGTAACTAGAATTGCGTAGCAGCGGCCAGGCAATCACCCGGCATACCAAGCATGATAATTTATTTGGCCGAACCGCCAGGCGATCCGGCGTGCGTGTCTGGTCCTGCTCGACTCCTGTTCCGTCGTGCCTTGTCGCACATTTCCTACGTTATAGATTCACCTGGAAATAGACCCCCCCCTTTTCTACCTGTTCCTGGTTAGTTCGAAAATTACTAGAGCAGAGACGAATCTGGTTGATCGAAGCGGCATGGATCCCATTATCACTGTATTTGTGCTTGACACATGCGTCCTCGCATTCCCGGTTGGCCCGGATTTAGTCAGGCTCCAGAACGTCGTGCCCCATTGACACCAGACTAATTAGTATACGTCAGCCAGCATCGATTCTAAGCTCTGCTATTTCGACTAGGGTGGAATTCGGTCGATAGATTCGATGTGTTGGCTAAGATCATTGAGCTAGAGCTCAGTTTGCGTTGCGTGTATTGGGATATCGGGACACGGCAATAGAAGGAGCATGCATTACGTAGATATGCTATGCAGTTGATACCCAAATCTTGTACACGCCAGGATGTAAGCACACCCGACCGCTTTCAATTTCGGGAAGCTCTCTAGTCAATACTTCATGTGTGTTGTCCGCTTTGTATCTTTGTAATTATATGTCTCGGCATCGCTCGTTTTCACCTGCGATCATCGGATCAGAAACTATGCTTCGCTCACCAGGGCTGACGGACCGGACTTGCCCCAAATGTCTGCCGTCAGAGAGACAAACAGCCGCAGCTACTTCTCCGAGCCAGGAAACGCGGCAGCGCACAGCGTGGTATCATTGTCTAGTACGTACTAGAAGCACAAGAACTCCACGCCCACGCGGAGGGTACTGTGCCACCTTCCGGACCTCCGGATGAGGCACTCGATGCAGTTTCGCTAGTCTTGTCGGCCGAGATTCCAAACCCACAATCGGCAGGAGTTAGCGGACAACAGAATCGTCACTGTTGTGTGTCGTCTGGATTGATGGTGAATCAAGCTCAGAAAAGGGGGCCCGGCCGCCTTGAGGCTGTTCAACAGCTGTCATTATTCCCTACCCGTTGTCAAACGAAGGTCGCAGACTTGATTGTCCTATATTTACATATACATGAAACCGTCTAGCCAGCGACGGCACGGCTCCCCGTTGGGGAGCGCCATCGCCGTCAACTTCCCTTTTACCGTCCTCTGGGCATTTGCCCGTCCAAGTCTTGCCTCTATCCCAACCATGAGGTAGAGGCCTACTTTACTAGACAGCCGCCAAGCTACCTAGCCGACATAGATCATACTATTTATTTACCGTGTTTTAGCCGCGACCGCGCCGTCGCCCGAACGCCGCGTACCTCTCTCTCTCTCTCTCTCTCACACACACACAAAGCCGTCGCCCTTACCCCTCTATTTTTTTAACGCCAAAGATCTCGGTCGCCCTTCTTTGGGCCCTGGCTACTGCTCGGCCGGGGCCACTCGTCTCGTACAGGTCCGGAGCTCGAGGCACTGCTCTTGCGCATATGGCCTCCCATTGTCTCACCGGGGACGGTCAAGAACCCGCCGTGGCCGTCACCCTGTATGACACTCATCCTCGCCCCGCCACCGGCCTGCCAATTCCCACCCATATCCGACAAGCCGTAACTGCTGAGCGGCCGGCCGCTCGCCGAGCTTGCAGTCCGCCCGTGATGTCCTCGCCCTCGGCTGGCTCCACCACCGTAGGCGTCGAAGGGATCCATGCGAGTACTACCCCAGTCTAGGTCGTCGTCGCCCTTGGTGAATATCTCGAGAGTCTGGTTCAGAGACAGCATTCCTGGTCCGCGAGGGCCGTTGAAGGCGGCTGCGAATGGGTTGTTGGAGCTGAACCGAGGCGTGGGGTTGTTATAGGCCCCTGGCGGCGAGAGACCATTGTTTCCCGTTGCGGAGACGCCTGCGCTGCCTGCGCTGCTGGGGCGCTGAGGACTTCCCGCAAAACCGGGCATGGGAGGCGGTAGGCCCAGAAGTAAGTCGACGAAGTTTTGATCCCGGACGTAGATGGCGGCCAGACGGGGCAAGCCACCGGCGAACAGCGACGATGCCAGGTAATTGTAGTAGCCGGCGGTGGTGCTCGCGTACGGCGAGGTGGCGGGAGAGGCGGTGATCTCATAACGCAGAGTCTCCAGGGCCCAATTGGACAGCGGAGGGATGGGGACACCGTGGGACGGGAAGGGCGAGTCGACTTGTTCGGTGATGGACAGCGTGACAAGATGGGGCGCGTTGGCCAAGACATCGTGGAGGGCGGTGGGCTGTGTGCCGGTATTGGAGAGGGACAGGACCTTGAGACTGCGCCTCGTGTCGTCGCGGGACAGGTAGGCCACCAGGCCGTCGGCGGTGACGCGCGGGATGTCGGTGAGGACCAGCTCCTCCAGGGGAGGGAAAGCGGGCAGGACGTCGTTGTGGCGGAACATGTCGTCGTCCAGCATGCGGCAGTTGGTGGCCTTGAGAGCGCGCACGTGGCGCATGGTGGCGAGGACCTGGCGCAGGACAGCGGGATCCATGCTGATGCTGCCCAGCTCCAGAACCTCGAGGTTGGGCCACACGTTGCCGCGGCCCAGCGTCTCGAGGCTGCGCTCGCTGCCGGCCAGGTATGTCATCTTGCGAAGGCCAGGGCAGCGCGCTTGCACTTCGAGCTTGAGCGTGCGATGGACGGGGTCGTCCATGAACAGGCCCTCGGGAAGGTCGACGTACTTGAGGTGCGGCAGCACGGCAATGGTCCGGGCCAGGACGGGGGCACTCGACTCGCGCAGCATGTAGGGCGTCTTGAAGTACTGCACTAGCTTGCCTAGGCGCGTGGGATCGTCGCGCAGAGTGCGGCAGAGCAGGTGCAGGCGGGCGCCGGCCGGGTCTTCGGGGACGCCGTTGCGGTCGAAGCGGCTTTTGCGCCTGCGTCGCTCAGAGAGGTCGATCTCTCGCTCGCAGTAGTGGACCGAGTCGATACGAATGCTGTGGTACCTGGAGAAGACGAGAAAGGTTTCAGTCAGTCAGCCAGTCAGCCAATCCGGTAGCCGAACGAAGGGATGAACAGATTGATCGGAGACCGGGGCACACCGGAGCACACCGGGGTAGAACGGGGCCGGGGAAGACACGGGATGAGAGTGCACACCGTGTGAGTGGGTGAGTTGACACACACACACACACACACCCCCCCCACACACCTACACAATACAAATATATGTATATATATTATAACTTACATGAGCGGCACGGCGGACCTCCGCCAGATCCGGCAGACCTGGCCAGCATGGGCGAGATCGCGCAGGTCGCAGAGCATGCAGGCATCCTCAACGGCGCTCCGCTCGCAGGTCTCGTACGAGGTGTCGCCGCTGTGCGGGCAGACAAAGGCGAACACCCTCTCGAGGATCGGCGTCGGCAGCTGGAGCCACGGCGCAAAGACACGGCCGTACTCGGCGGCGTAGTTGTAGTGCTGGTCGTGACGGGGATTGTAGAGCCGGTACTTGTCACGCTCGACCGTGTCGTGGCCCTGACCCGCCTTCTTCGACGATTTGGATTCCGACGCCGATTTCTTGCTTCGACGGAAGAACTTCATAGCCGCCGATTTCATGCTAGACGTGCCACGCTCTCGCGCTCTGTTCGGGGAGCCGACTGTCCACACCACACCATACCACACCACGCCACACCAAGGCAATTATGTCTTGGGGAAGGGAAAGGACAGCGGGATCGGGATCGGGAGAGATGATAGACCGCTGTCTACCTGCACTGGACAGATATAGTACAACAGACCGTGGCCAGGGAGATGGGGCGAGGTGCAGAGAGTAGACGAGATGGATATGTGATGTCAAAGAGATAGATAGGTACTGGGGAGAGGGGTGTGTTGCCGTGTGTGTGTGTGTGTGTGTTGGGTGTGAGAGTGTGTGTCTGCAGTGTGCGTGTGTGGAGAACAAGAGACAGCTCAAGGTGTACGGAGGAGGTAGGTTAGGTAGTAGGGAATTACATACCAACGGTTGTGGATGACATAATAGGAACCTACCTCGTGGGTACAGTACTACTGCCTAATAAGGTAGACTTAACTTGAAGTTACCCAGGTACCCGCTAGGTGCTCACATTTGCGTAGTACTAGGTAGGTACGGAGGTGTATATACAGTACGCTAAAATGAGTGCTAGTACGGAGTACGGAGTACTCAAACATGCACTTCGTAGAGTGCTGTTAATACGTAAATAATAAAACCGAAGGTTGAATTACAGTGAAAGAATTGATAATATATGCGTATACTACTAGAGATATATATATGTATGTATGTTATGCTAATAATGCTATGCATCGGCTGGATAATAAATTAAACCTACAACTAAATCCAAGCATTCCACCACGGCTTCTGCTTCCCTCATCTACTACAATACTTCTTAAACTTCAATTTTCTAATCACGGGTAACATACGTGCTTACAATTACAACTCAACTGCAGGTCTACCAAGTAGACGCGAAAGTACAAGAGGTCCGATTTGGTCGCACTGTGAGGGCGTCGGGCAGGAAGACTAGCCTCATAGGTAATATTCGCGCGGCCGAGCAGCCCATTGGCGAGGCGAGCCCTTGGCTGTGTCTGCCCTTGCGCAAACAACTGGTCTGGTTGGTCGCCCTAGTTGCCGTTTGGCCGGACCGCTTCGAGGGGCGATGCCGGGCCCGACAGATCCGATTTCGCCCGTAACGTCAACGGGAATGGGTACTCGTCCGGATCTTCCTCGTCTCTGTCCACCTGGATTAGTCTCATCCTGTCTATCAAATTAGGCGGTGGTTGGACGGGTAGAGTCAACTTACGGCAGCTTCCATGCAACATAGTCCTCAGTGCTCAACCCTTCCCGCCCCTCCTGTAGACTGGCGAAATCGCCCGGCGTCATCATCCCAGCTCGGTCACGGGGTGAGCCCGGAACCGAGAACGGTCGTGATATCTTCTGTTCTACGCCGGGAATAAAATCTTCCTCCTCTTCCTCGCCTGCGAAGGATGTTGGGTAGGCTCGCCGTAATGCCAGCTGTCGCGCTTTGACGTATTCCATGCCCATTCTCTTCCAGTCCAGGAGGTCGCTCAGCCTCTCCGTGCGATTGCGTTGATTGATGCGCTGACGGCGGCTTTTTTGGCAGAAATCAAACATGTGCGTTGTGAGCTGGTTGACCGAGTCGTCGACACCCTTGCTACGGCGATCGACAATGTAAATGCCGTAGTCGCTCGAGTTCTCGATAAGCTCCTCCATGTAGCAACCGAAACCGGAGAGGTTGGTTGTGATACTCGGCACGCCCATGACGGTACACTCGGCCGGAGTATAACCCCAGGGCTCGTAGTACGAGGCGAAGACGCCGAGGTTGGTACCGCGCACGAAGTCATCGTAGTCCAATGGCAGGATGGGATTTGACGAGTTGAGAAATTCGGGGTGGAAGACAATTTTGACACGATCGGTAGGATGGTTGAAGAGCTGTACCCTGCGGATTTGGTTGAGTATGGGATCATCGTGGTCATTGACCATGTTGTGCGTAACGATGGGTGGCAGTCCGTGACGTTTCATCGCAAAGAGCCGGCGTCTGAGTACCACACGATCGGCGCTCGTGATCAGCTCCTTCTCATCAGGCATGGTGTCGCCGTCGTGCCATTTGAGTGAGCGCTCAAAAATACGGCGACCTATGCCACGCTCGATCACGTCGACCGTGTCCCTCAGTGATTTGACGACGGCCTGGCCTTTGAGGGACTCAACAGTCAGGGACGTGGTTTGCGCCGGCATAATGATAAAAGCCACCACGGTGGTCTTGCTCCCAGAGCTCTTCAGTCTGTGGTTTAGCCGGGCGAGCGATTCGATGAACATATCAACCCCTTTATTCCGAAATTCGTAACGCCCAGCCGTGAAGAAGTAGAGTGTATCCTCGGGGACAAAGTCGTAGTGTCCATAGAAATGTCCTCGCACGAAGTCATGGATCTTCTCTTTGGCCTGCTGGTGCAAATTCTGGAATTCATGCACTGCAGAGAACTTGGTTACGTTGAGGCCGTTTGGCAACACGCCATCGGGCTTGCGCTTCAGCAAATGTTCACTTTCAAAGGCGGTGATGTGGGACACCGTGGTAAAGACGTCGCATGAATGCGCGGCTGCGCGTTCAATACAATAGCGATGGTAAATGCCACGTTTCCCGGCCTCCGCATCCACATTGAAATTCTGAAGGTTGTTATAGAAATCGACGGAACCTGCACAGAGATAGCGGCCTAGCAGTGTGGCGTGCGTAGTGAAGACAGTGGTGATGTCTATCTGGCGCTTTTTGGAGAGCGGCAATGCGACACCTGCGAGCCACTCATGGAAGTGGGCAATCACCGCCTTCTTCTTCTCGTGGCATACGTACTAGGTCGCATTAGCCGGGGGCGCAGGCAGGGTCAGCGGGGAAAATGAGAATGCCACAAGCGTACCTCACCGAGAAACCAGGCGACGAGGTACCCAAAAACGATGGCCTCGTTTGTCTCGTCATCGCCCGGCGGCGCAGGAATGCTCGCCACGTTCCACAGGTCGGCCTTCCATTCGTCCATATACTTGTACGCTGTCTTGGTGTCAATGAGCAGGACCCGGGGAGCACCTTCGATCAGCCATCTGCCGTACAGAATGCCGATTCCCCGGTTGCGCATGGCCTCGATGCTCTTGGCGAGCTCGGCATTGGTAGGCTCGAGCTCTTCTACCTCGACAGCAGCCTGGAGACGCCGGTTAGCGGAGCGGCGACACGCCGAGCGGTGCAGGAGGAGGAGAAGGAGGAGGAGGCTGCGGGGTCCGAAGTCCGGGACGGTCGCTTACAGACTGATGGTTGAGGGGCCCTATCAGGGTGTAACGGTCGCCATACTCGGCGGTAGTGACGGGGGCTTTGGACTTGATGACGGAATAAATGCCCCCGACTGATCGGCGGGTCAGCAAGGCCTTTGATAACACGGGTTGGGAGCGCAGAGGCCGGAGCTGTCTTAGACCTACCTCGATGGGCGACCTCGGTGGCGATCTCAAACAGAATATGGTTTTTAATCTCGCGCTCGGGCCGATCTCCGCTGTCGCTGGCCATGGTTACGCTGCACGCCTGGCGCCTCGATGTCTCGGGGAAGGGCAGGGAGAAAGAAAGAAGAAGAAGGAAGGGGAGGAAGAGAAATAGAGTCGCGGGCTGTAGAGTCGCTCGCCGGGTAGAAGTTGCCTTAACACGGAAAGGACGCCACGCTCGCCGGGAGTCAGACTAGCTCGTCCAGACGCCGTGAGACTTTTTTTACTACCTCTTAGTACGGATATTTCTGGGATAGAATGCGAGCCGAGAGAGAGAGAGAGGGAGGGAGGCACAGATGCGAGAGCAGCTGGGCAATCCGAGATTGTGAAAGAGAAGAGACTCGTGAGTGGATCGTGGGTAAACAGCCAGAAGTTCAAACCAGTCCGTCGCCTAGCGTAGGTACCTAGTCGGGGGTTGGGATGGAAACGAGGGCGATGGGAGTGTGGACTGCGGACTGTGGAGAGAGAGAGGTTAGAGCCAGTGGGGGTAAACAATTAGTTGCTTGGAATTGTCAAACGGCGCTTTACGTCAACCTGCGCCGACACGCATGCAGTGTACCGGCACCCATGCGGGCAGGCCTGGTCCGAGCGGGGGGAAGCTGCCGCATGGCAGAAAACTACCTAACCTACCTCGTTAGTGTGCCCACTTGCGGAGTAGCGACCAAGTTACCCAGACAACCAATGAAATTGACCACTTTCGCACGAAGCTTTGCTCTCCACTAATGAAGTCGAGTATTATTAAGGACAGTGTGGGTGAGGTGCGCTTGTGTTATCCAGAGGAGAAGTTCCAAGTGCATAATTACAACAGTTGCGAAAACAGCTCAAGCATCATCTTATCCCTTATTATCACGCTAGCTTCTGTTTGCCAATAATACCTAGTAATTATACTATAATGAGAAAGAATGGAGCAAGAGCCAGAAATTTGATCGAAAATCGCATAGGCCATATTGTTGGTAGTGTCCTCATGAAACCCTCCCTCGATACGAGGGGTGCTGGGTTGGCGTTGCTTGATGGACTGCAGTACCATTTCCCGAAGTTCATTGATTTACGGCGTACGAAGTGGATAGATTCAAGTTGAAGCAGCCTTCGATAAATTTTCCATGAAGATTGAGCTAGGCCTGTCCGCTGATACCGGGAACCTCGTACAAATATACTTCAAAGGGTGAATGTGATATTTCTAAGCAGTTTGGCCCGGATTTTGTTAAAATGTATATAATAGCACGCATATTCGAAATTCTTAATGGTGCTTTTAAATTTATCATATCAAGCCAGACGAAAGAGGCATTAAGCCCATAGACGCCGTGCGATCTATCTACTGAGCCTACCCGTATCATAACATCATTACTTTCATTATATGCCCTGTACTTTCCTGTACGACGGAGGCTTCATCGTTCTCCGTATGATCTTACCTGCGTATGGAGGGATGAGAGAAATGGAACTGATCGCAAGAACGCGCCATAGAAAGCTCCTGCCATCATGTTAGTCGTTATGGACCTTCGACATTGTTTGAGGTGCTTACCATGTGGATACGAATTCCAGATCAAAGTAGCTCCCTAGAAAGGGAATCGAGCCAATGTAGAAGAAGAACGTGCCGATGATGCACAGTATCATGACGAGGTGCCATGTTGTGATCTCAATAGCAACCATGAGAAGCTCATTAAACACGAGTACTGTGTAGCTCACCGCCACCATCCGCTTCCCATCTACCTCGGTGAGCAGCTGCGACAAGCCTTGTATTACGCTGCCTTGATATATCGACACCAGCACCCAGACGAAAAAGGTACGGTAAGAGAGGGATCGGCCAGAGGTCAGCTCCTTATATAGCTCAGGATAGAGATTGGCCACGTTCTCATTGACGTCCTTGTCCAGCACTAGTGAAAGGACTGGAGCGGCTGTGTATACTGTCGCGTAGCCCACGAGAAGCCAGTCCTGCACTCAATTAGCCCGCGCCGGTCGACGAGATGCGAAACACAAAACAATACCTTGTAAAGACCCTCAGGTTCGAACTTGATGGCGACGCTGTATACGGTCTGGCACACAGCGATGATGA
Source organism: Nemania sp. FL0916 (assembly GCA_022578715.1). Classification (NCBI taxonomy): domain Eukaryota; kingdom Fungi; phylum Ascomycota; class Sordariomycetes; order Xylariales; family Xylariaceae; genus Nemania; species Nemania sp. FL0916. The sequence continues at coordinate 40,984 of MU390391.1, forward strand.
GGCCACGATGGATGACAAATTGAGCCAGTTTCGCGCTACGCTTGTAGCTATTGCGGCCATGCCACACGAGTAGCTTGGTAAGATGACAAAAGTGCTCAATCGAAAAATCGGCCGCTAAACTAGCCTGTCGCCCTTCCTTGCCCACGATCCCAACCCCGACATCGGCAGCTTGAATCATGGACACATCGTTGCCACCATCGCCGATACAGCACACTCGTTTCTTTGTGAATTGCTTGATCAGTTTGGCAATATCCGCTTTCTGCGTGGGAGAGCATCGACAAGCGACCACTGTTGGCAGTTGTACGGCCACCGAGATGAACTCCGAACCCAGGTGTGTGAGGAACAACGACAGACTCTCTCCGTCAATGAGCAGGCAGGAATCTGGTTTACTCCGGAGAAAGTCGAGGTGGTCTTGGGCGTTGTCTTTACGCTTTAGCTTGGCGACGGTGTATATGTACTGGCCTCTGGCCACCAGTTTGGAACTTACAGCAACACAGCGCGCTGTTTCAACCTTGTCACCTGTTAACATCCAAATCTTGATGCCAGCATTGCGTAGCAGCTCCAAAGACGGTTTGACATCCTTTTGAAGCTTATCTTCAACGCCAGTAATTCCTAGTAATTCGAGATCGTTCTCAAGAAAACGAGCGATAACACGCTGCATCGCAGCTTCGCGACCATGGAGAGCGAGCGCAGCATCCCGGTAGGTGCCAGAGAATTCTCGGTATTGTTCATGCGAGAGTCTCTTGCGCCCTACAACTAAGGTCCTCAACCCTTCCCGAGCCATGTTCGCTGTCTCTTCATCTAGCCAGTCGTTGGTGGCAACGATAGATCCCATCACCGTGTCAGCGCCTTTTTGGTAGAACCAAATTTCCTCAGCACCGATACTGTGCAGATGCGCGTGCTTCCCTTCATCAAACTGCACTATAATACCCATGCGTTTTCCGTCAGAGGTGAAAGGGAAAACGTCTAATATGCGTGCCTGAACCACAGTCTTCTTGGAGTCTGTTGATTCTAGAACTATTCGCCGCCTATCACGATACGTGAGGCGAAGGCCAATAGACTCTGTCCAACGGACTATGGCGATCTCATCGGGAGACGAAGCCTGGTATGAGGTGATGGGACGGCCATCCGTTTCTTCTACAGTTGGTGTGACATTATGGCAAAGTGCTAGCGCTAGTACCACGTCTCGAACTCTGGAACCGATTTCTCGTCTTGTTCTGGTAGCGACGGCCCCGGTAGCGAGGCCATGCGTAGATGACGGTGTAACCAGGCCCTGGCTGCTCGACTTTGCTCCGAACCCTTGTCGCACATAAGTAGCGACCTCGTCCATTGCTTCATTGGCATAGGACACGGTACCGACATGGATTTTTTTCATTTCCATCTCGTTTTGTGTCAGTGTACCAGTTTTATCGCTGAGTAGGTACTCAATACGCCCCAAGTCCTCTGGGATAGTGCTGGTCCTAACCACAGCACCTCGTATGTCGACATCCCGTTGTATGAACCAGGAATAAACACTCTTCCCCATATCCAGATTGACCCGAAGACTGATGGGAACAATGGTGGAGAACAGGATCAAGAAGCGTGTAATCTTGACGTACCAAACATTTCCTTCTGTGCTACTAAATCCTTCCAAGGCCACAAGAACAATCGAGAGGGCCAGCGTAAGTGCGCATAATATCTTAGTTAGAGAGTTTATCTCATACTCCAGAAGGCCCGTTTTGGATCGACTAGGAAGGGTTGACAGAGCCGATCGTGTCTGCGGCCCCGTATATAAGACAACTGCCATTGTGGTGACTTGTGAGGCAACAACAGTGTTCGCCCACGCCGTGTTATCAATCGATAGAGGGGCGGTTCGGCTGACAGCCGCCGTACTCAGGAAATTAGGTGAATCCTCAGTTACCGCATTCCGAGAGGGCAAGACCTCGATAGCACCGACAAACTCGTTGACTCTCTTATCCGGCCGTCCGGCGGTGACTCTGACACGGCTAAATTGTTCCAGGGGTAATGACTGCGTAAGAGCAGAAGCAACCCGAAGCTTCCAGTCCGTCTCTCCATCGAGCTGATCTGTCCTGATAAATGTCTCGCCGGAGGTGCTCCCTGCAGAACTCTGTAGATTGCTGTGACCTCCAACATCGTCATCCATTGGATTTCTACTGCCTTCATCGATGGCGGGATCGGCATCTGTATTGGCCGGTCGTGAGCTGAGACCAGCTTCGTGACTCCGATCCTGTAGAGATTCTATTGTTGAGCATTGCAGGATCACCACATCTGCAGGTACGCGTTGGCCTTTAGTGAGTTTCACAATATCGCCAACTTTCAAGTCCCGGGATTTCTTGACCACCTCGCGAATACGAGATGAGGAGGAACCTAACCCCATCCCCTCCACTTCTTCTTCTTCTTCGCGAATGTCCGAGAGTCTGTCCCGCCGCGAAAACTGGGGCTGGTGATGAGTTCGCAGTGATGACGAACCGCGCTTGCCGGAGTCCCGTTGTATGGCAGCACGAGGCGCATCACAGGCTGTAAGCACAATATATGGCTCCGAGTTGGCTTCATTGTCTCGCCGACGTCTCTCAATATCATCGTATGCTTCCTTTCCCATGGTTATAAGAAGAACGAAAGCAAGTGGGGCAATGTACGTCGTCAGGTAACCTATCCGTAGTGCCGGGATGGCTTGTGATAGTGCAACTAATAGAAAATAGAGGTTGAAAAAGAAAGAGAACTCGTTGTAAAGCGTGACGGGGAGGAAGGTAAGGGCTGTATATTTGGCATTGGACACTAAATTAGGTGGGTGGCGGACGGTCTGGGCCGAGCCTACAGCGACGGTTCTGGAGGCGGAAGCATCCTTGAGCCCCTGGCCTACCTCGTTGTCGTCGCCGTCGTCGTCATCACCGCCATTGCCAGCGTCGTCGCCGCTGCCCAGTCGGCGAGCACTGTGACTAGACATGAAGCTTGGGATCCTTAGGCTCGAATGCATCTGGGTAAGTGCCCGCAACCTGCCAAGGGCGGAGCGTCGCGGTAGCTGGGCATCTTGCTCTCGCAGAAGAGGCGCGTCGTCCCCGGCCGTTGCGCTTGCGTCTGAATAGCGCTGGTCTTGCGCCTCGTCGTCTCCTAGAGCGGCGGAGCCTCGCCCATCAGCCCTATCGCGGCCCAGCTCGCCATAGCCGCGACTCCGTTTGGCAGATCGCCTCAAGCCACTCATTCGAAGAGTGCGAAGGGCGATAGGGAGTGTCTTTGATTCGCGCCCCGGCCCCGTGCCCAGCAGCTCGGAGCCATGGGCAGCGGATGAGGCCGTGGCAGGATCTAGCTCGGCGAGGTCGAGATCGAGGTCGGCGTCTGAGTCGGGCGAGTCGGGGTAGTCGGGGTCGATCTGGGGAGAGTCGGGCAGCGCAGTTGGACGGTACGGTGGTGTGAGCGGCATTCCCGCATCGGGGTCATGCGCCCTAGCGGCAACGTTCGGCCAGTCTCTTGCTCGCGTGGCTCGAATCGGCAAGGCTAGAGGTCGCGGAGAGGTACAGGTCTCAGGAGCTCAACACGCCGTGGCGGCAATGCGCGAACGAGTCAAGAAATTGAGAGCGCGATGGAGGACACGGCTGAGATGGTTGATGGTTTACGCTCGTGCTCGTGCTTACGCCTGGTCGCTGTTCGGCCTGCTATCACGAGAGAGACAGGAGGAAAAGCTGCAAAGATCATTTATTACTAGCAGGCAATAGTGGAAACGATGACAGCCTACATCATATCTTGGCTATTGTAGGTAGGTAGGTAGGTGAAGTAGATAGGTACATCATAGGATGACAACTTGGAAGATTCATGGTAGGTAGTCCCTACCTAAACTTCCCCGTGTCATTTCATTAGCTTTAGCCATCCATGGACACCTGCGCGTGCATGTGCATACGGAGTACTCCGTACGTACTTTGTAGTGCATGCAGGTGTATGTAGGTACTTCGCTACCCCTTACTGTGCCGTACTGTACAATATACAGTACAAAGTAGAGAAAGTACTGTAGGCCATATGGTCCAGAACTTCACTCAAGCAGACGGAGAGGTACCTACATACTTACCTATGTACATATTATGTACTTACCTACGGATTGTTTGCGAAGTGCCTAGTTACTTTGGAATTGCCCAGTAGGGCTATGCCTACATTTACTTACTTAATACGAAGTAAGTTCGAGGGGGATGAAGCGTTGCAGAAGAGGTATGTATATAGGTACATAGTGGCCTTAGGGCGCCCCTGCACTTTGTACCGTATGTGTGTACGTATGATATCCCTAGTACTAGCGTGCCTTAAGCATTACCGGTACTTGTGACACACCCGTCGATCGTGTGCTGGCTCAGTATGAGGAAAAGAAAGGCACTCTCTTGTACGTGACTGCCAGGAACTCATTGTATTTTGAGATGAGAGACTAATCTACTATTAGGGAGATACTTAATTTAGTATCAAAAATGTGTGGTAGCCGGATTCAGCGTTGTCATTGTACATCGATCACGTCCGATCCGTATTTTGTAGAAAAATAAGAACCGCCACGGCCGCGATTGTTGAACAAGGCAACGCGAGCCCCGGAACTGATGAGGCGAACGCTCGTGGCACAAGCAGAGTTATGCCATTGCTACCATGACTGCGAGTGCAACCCCCGACAGCCTCTCTCTGCAATGTCATAGCAACGCCAACGGCCATCATGGTAGAGGTTTCGCTTTGCAACGCATACGGCCCAGTCAGCCCGTGGAGAACAATGGGCTATTCTTCATTAGCCGGAAGTCCATCACTACTGAGTAAGAAAACAGCCCGCCGGGGTTGAGAGGGTCCTGTTCCGTTGATATCATATAGATATCTGCGTCTGCCTTTTCTTGCTCTGCAAGCACGACCGACATGATTCACTGGCACTTCTGAATCATTGCCTCGGATCAGATGATATCGCACCACCTCCTTTTACCTGCCAAGCTCATCTAAGGGGAGGTCACCCTCATCCTTGCCCACAATAGAGTTTGCAACTTTCCAGATCTGCAGCATGTTATCCTCAGCCGCACTGGCAACTAGCCACGGATCGTTGAGGTTCCAGCTGAAATCAGCTAGATGGTTAGTGTGGCCGCCGTGCATGAATAATCTAAGAGATTGATTAGCTTGCCTCCAAGAAGTGAGGAGTTCACAAGCAATTAGGCTCACAATTCGGGGGGGCCATCTTCTTGGTCATCTGGCTGCTGTTCTTCGCCCACCCGGCTAAGATCCCAGAATACGATCCGGCGATCATAGCTAGCACTTCCCAGGATGCCAGCCTCGTGAGGATGCCAGGCCAAAGAAGTGACAGCATCACGATGACCTTCAAGAGTGTGGACTTTCTCCTTAACATTCCGCAAGTCCCAGATCCCAATCGTCTTGTCCGCCGATGCAGTAGCTACCAAGACCTCGGTAGACGGATTGAATGCCAGAGCATTGATGGCATCACTATGTCCATCTTTCGCAACCAACGATGATTGAGAATTTGAAGACTGTCTGACATCCAAAATCTGCAAAGTGAGATCGTCTGAAACGCTCCCGATAAAGTGGCGCGAGATGGGGTGGTGTTGAACATCGTTGACGATATTGGAATGGTGTGCGAATCGACGGGAAGGGCCCAACGTGCTACTGCCACTTTGGAGTGATTGGAGATCCCTGAAGACAACATTCAATGAGATGAGCCTTCGATTTGGCAGACGCCAAAGACGGAATAACATACCAGAGGCAAACGGTGTGATCTTCACTTCCTGATGCTAAAGACCCTTCTGCATGAGGATTCCAATCGAGCCCAAAGCCCTCTTGGCTGTGCCCTTGCAGTTTAATCTGGGGATTGGATTGGCCGTTCGGCTCAGAGCTATGTTTGGTTCGGTCGAATATAAGAATAGAACCATCGACGGCCAGGGTGGCAATTAAATCAGGGTTTTGAGGGCAGTAACGAGCCTTGTTTACCTCGCCTGGATGGTCGATTCTTTGAACAACTCTCCATTTCATTGCAGCGGTGTCAGCGGAGGCGGAAGCCTTACCATAGCCTCCGATCTCGCCTCGGTCCTCGTCGAAGTCGCGCACATTGGGATGAACTGTCTTGGGAACTTCGACTTCGGCGATCTGAACATGATTGGGCTTCCCATCCGAGGTGTGCGTTCCAATCAATATGCGGTGAATCCGGCAATCTTTACCCTCGGGTTCCTTCACATCTGGAAACCACTGTACAGTGAGCGTGGGCCAAGTCAAAGCAGTCCTACTAGAACGTCAATACGGGAGTGCGCAAGACCGAGGCATAAGAGCAGATCAATTACAACACATACCCTAGAATTAAGTCGTAGAGGAAGGGAGAGTTTTTCTTCCATGTCTTGTACTCTGCGCTAGGTTAGTTGCTTCGAGGGGGTAGGAAGACCAGACGCCAATACCTTCATTGACCAGCCGCTGCTCCTCATCCTCCCCATATTCGCGACTAGTTGATTCTACTGATGATGAGCTTCCGTAGCATGCGACAACCTAGGAGCAATGGGGTAGGCTGACCATCTAATTCGTCCATTATCATAGCAGGCGGCATGACCTACAAAGCAGACACAGCCAGGACAGCAAGTGCAAATGCAGGTATCGCACTCCAGATGATAGTAAACCCAATCCGACGTAAACGGAAGGGGTATGCGAATCTGAAGAAACAGCCGGTGGCGACGTGGCGGTCGATATCTAGTGTTGAAAAGCCAGCCTGCTAAATGTGAAGTCACAAGTGTAAATCGACGTCGCTAGATGTGTAGGGGTAGGTAGGTACCAAATAAGGCTGCCCGGTTAGTGGGCAGACGCGGTGCCGTAAGGTGATCTCTACTCAGTACCTATCTGCCAGACGTACGAAGTACTTCGTATCTTCTCGCTGATTTGTGGGGACACTCATCTAACAGTAATTACCTGGCAGCATCTGGCCCGTACCAGAAGTACCTAATAGTTGTTAGATACATGTACCTAGGTAGGCATCCTATTGTTACTACTTTACCTGGGTACCCTCCGGCCTGTTTTAGTCCGCTATGCTTTAAACAGCTTGATCATAAATATTCATATTTTAATTAAACTTTGAAAATTCATTTTTAAATAAAAAAAAATTGATTAAGTTTTAAAACCTTATTTTTATTAAATTAGACTTTATGAATTTATTTTGCTCGAAATTATGTCTGCTAGCTGTGTTATTAAAACGGAATATTTTCTATCACGCCGCTTGCTAGACCAACAACCATCCTTTGTCTTCGTCCAGTCCACAGTAGCTACCAAGTACAGACCCACCCACTTCCCCACAGTCCATGCCCACCAGCATCCCATGCATGTGTAACTACCCACTGAGTGTACCTACGAAGTACATATTACCTACACATAACGTGTGGGCTTCTCGCATCGCCAAGTATCTCAGAAAGATTGTCGCCTCTCGTTCTCAGCCTCTTCCCTTTCGCATGTCGACTTGCTTGCGAGAGTGGAAAAGAGAAGCTTGACTTCTCATGTTTAGCCTCGTCGCGTACTCTCGTCGCATCTTTAGCATCGCCGTTCAATTCGGAGGCCCCCCGCCTACTTCTTGTCTCGCATAGACAAAAACACCGGAATCGGCACGGATAGTCGTCTCGAACGCTGACAACGACGGCGGCAACGGCGACAGCGACAGCGACGGCCACGCGGAATACGGAGAAGATCCGCTGCTATTAGCAGCACCCGCCGTCATGGGGTTCGTCTATCTAACATGCCTCCTCTAGGCCTTCGTCATCTACTTCGTCGCTGACTTCAACCCGCGCCTGTAGTGTGCCCAAGTTCTTCCGATGGCTCTCTGAGCGCTATCCCGCCATATCTCAGCTGATTGCTGAGAATCGAATACCCGAGTTCGATAATCTATACGTGCGCCGACCCAGCCCCCAACCCTGCGCCCCTCCCCTTCCTCCCTCACTAGCCTCTCTCTATTCTTGCTGCTTCCCGGCGCCTTCGGATCGTCCTGCCCGCTGACTTCGTTAGGTAGTTGGACATGAATGGCATCATCCACAATTGCACGCACAAAGACTCCTTCGATACTTCTTTTCGGCTCAGCGAGGATGAAATGTTCATACGAATATTCAACTATATCGAACACCTCTTCGGGAAGATCAAGCCCAAGAAGCTTTTTTTCATGGCTATTGACGGTGTCGCCCCGAGGGCCAAGATGAACCAGCAGAGAGCCCGCCGTTTTCGCACCGCCCTCGACGCCGAGCAGGCCCGCGAGAAGGCCATACGCGAAGGCCAAGAGCTGCCCAAAGATGATCCTTTCGATAGCAACTGTATCACTCCCGGTACCGAATTCATGGCCAAGCTTACCCTTCAGCTCAAGTATTTCATTAACAAAAAGATATCGGAGGATTCGGACTGGCAGGGCTGCGATATTGTCTTGTCCGGTCATGAGGTCCCTGGCGAAGGCGAGCACAAGATCATGGAATATATAAGGAATGCGAAGGCGCAGCCCGATTACCATCCCAACGTCCGTCACTGTCTCTACGGTCTCGACGCCGATCTCATCATGCTGGGCCTCTTGAGTCACGATCCACATTTCTGTCTTCTTCGGGAGGAAGTCACCTTTGGCCGCGCTGCGAAGGCCAAGACCAAAGAATTGGAACACCAAAATTTTTACCTCTTGCACCTTTGCATTGTTCGCGAATACCTCGAACTCGAATTCCAGGATCTAAAACAAGATGGCGTCCTGAAGATTCCGTTCGACATGGAAAAGATCATAGATGATTTTATCCTTATGGCCTTTTTTGTTGGTAATGACTTTCTTCCAAATCTCCCTTATCTTCACATCAACGAAGGAGCGTTGGCAACGATGTTTCGTATTTACAAGCAGGTGCTTCCCCAGTGTGAGGGGTACATCAACGAGGAAGGCGTCATTAACTTATCGCGACTCAAACTACTGTTGGACGTATTGTCCAAGGAGGAATATCGACACTTTGAACACGAACACGCCGACTCCAACTGGCTCAGAGGTAAACAGCTATCGGACGCAAACGGACATGAACCCGCTAAGGCGAGGGGCAAGCTTGTAGTGACAAGTTCACAAAGAGAAATATGGAAACAAATTCGCAGGTTTGTAACTAAACGTGCCCATGGGCCCCTCAACCTGGGCCATGACCTAGCCGCGGCAGATCGCAAGTTCGTACAGGATGCTGCAGAAAATTTGCATATTGAGTGGCGCACAAGCGAAAATGAAGAGGGCAAAAGAGACCTGCTCTTGACATTTCCGTCACAGGCAGAGAACCCTAACGGAGCCGATGGCGAAGGGGCCGATGAGGATGAAGAGGGCCACCTCGCTTTGCTTCGGGTGGTAAAGCGTTATGACAGCGCCCAGGTCGTCGACCTGACGGCCGAAGAAGCCCGAGCCTCAATACAGCGGCAGTACGAGCAAAAGTTCCTGGAATGGAAAGATAAATACTACGAAGAGAAGTTCCAGTGGCCAGTTGAGGCTAAAACTTCGGGAGTAATCAAACTCGCCGAAAATTACGTACAGGGTTTGCAGTGGGTATTGTATTATTACTATCGTGGAGTGGCTTCATGGCCCTGGTTTTACAGTTACCATTACTCGCCCATGACGTCAGGTAAGCCTCGCGAGCCATCTGATTCGTTTGTCATGTTCATTGCTTATCCGAAATTACAGATATCTCTAAGGGTTTTGCTGCTGACCTCGACTTCAAACTCGGGCAGCCCTTCCGACCTTTTGAGCAGTTGATGGGCGTCCTGCCTGATAGAAGCAAGAAGATCGTACCCTCTGTATATCACGGTCTGATGACCGACCCAAAATCACCCATTATCGATTTTTATCCAAGAGATTTTGAATTGGATATGAATGGGAAGAAAATGGAATGGGAAGCCGTAGTCAAGATCCCATTCATCGAAGAGGACCGTCTACTCTCGGCTATGGGTCCTTGCAATGAGCTCCTTTCCCCGGAAGAAAAAGCCCGCAACGGCTTTGGCGTATCACTCAAATTTACTTACGACCCGGCTCTCAACTTCACCTACCCTTCGTCCTTGGTTGGCATTTTCCCGGATATTCCGCACTGCCGATGTGTCGAAAACATCTTTGATCTCCCAGTAACCCAAGGTTTAGATCTCTACGTAGGCCTACCAGATGGGGCTAAAATCGGCGTCGATGCTTTGGCTGGCTTTCCCAGTCTAGCGACGCTCCCATACAATGCAACCCTCGAGTTTCATGGCATTAATGTCTTTCAGCAAGACAGTCGTAATGAAAGCATGGTCGTTACTCTACACGAGGTAGAGCCGCGCTGTAGAGTGGATTCGGCGAAGGCGAAGCTCGGTCAAATATGCCACATCGGCTACCCGTTCTTGCAGGAGGCAAGAGTTGTTCGAGTCTCCGATGAGCTTTTCGACTATACACTTGACCCGGAGAACTCAAGCCAGGTTATCCAGCTCCATCATTCAGGTAGAGAGATCGAAGAATGGAACAGGAAGGCTGCACGTGTCGAAAACTTCTACAGCAAGCGCCTTGGCATCATCATTGGCTCTGTCGAATCTCTAGTTCACGTCGAGATGCTGAAAGGCCTTCTCAAGACGGATGAGGGCGCCACCGTGAAGATGTACGGGCCTATACCCGGCATGGAGACTGATTACGCCTCGCAAGTTATCGTCGATGAGGTCGTTAGTTCCGACGAGCGATTCATCGAGCGCGCCGCCATGCCAATTGAAGAAGAATTCCCTATCGGGGCTCATGCTTTCTTCCTGGGTGATTTCGCCTACGGACGTCCACTTGAAGTTCTCGGGCACACTCACAACAAGGTTGAAATTGGCTTGTCGACTATTACCAAGGAGACCGATTTCGCCAAGCAGATCATTCATCGCGCGGAACAGCGGAGCGGCTACAAGCCGTCTTTCGCCGTAGCTAAAGATCTAGCGCTTCATCCACTGGTTCTAAGTAAGATCACCTCGTCATTCTATGTTTACACGGTGGGTGGGAGTATGAAAGTCAACTTAGGATTAAATCTTAAGTTTGAGGGGAAAAAACAAAAGGTACTAGGTTACTCGAGAAAGTCGAGATCTGGTTGGGAATTTAGCCCTAGAGCTATCGTCTTACTCGTCGACTATATGACTCGCTTTCCCGACTTCTTTGCTGCTATTCTGCGGAACCCCTCGGGGAGCGAGCTTAGCGAAACAGACCTCTGGTCGGATCCCGATGTAGCGAGTTCTAGGGTCAAGGAAATCGGGGCTTGGCTCAAGAAGATTGAAACGAGCAAATTTGAGCGTGTGCCTCTCGACGCCCAGCAGCTAGATTCGGAAGTCGTCATGGAGCTTCAAAAAGCAGCGGACACGTTGAGAGATGCCGGGGCCAAAACTAGCACGAAGAAACTAACAGGCGTTCCTCGATCTGCATTGCTTCATCCTAATGACTCGGAACAAAGGCTTGGCCATCAGACATTCGGACTTGGTGACCGAGTTGTTTACGTCCAGGCTTCTGGCAAAGTTCCTATCGCCTCTAGGGGGACAGTAGTGGGAATCAGCACAGTGGGAAACCACCATATGCTTGATATTCTATGGGATAACGCGTTTATGAACGGCACGAGCTTGAATGAGCGCTGCGAGCCATTTCGTGGACAAACAGTATCCGCAAATTCTGTGCTTAATGTGTCCAAAAAGCAAGCTATTGCGAACTCCAAATCCAGCATGGAGAGGCGGCCGGTAGAGTCAGCACCATCGACGCACAGATATGGCACCTCAGCAGGCTCTCAACTTCGAGATGCTGCCACCCCCGAGCCTCTTCGAGGAAGCTGGCGCGGGGCCATTGGCGGCAATAATCGCTACGCCACAAGTGGACGAGGCAGCCCGTCACGTCACAACCCCGGCAATTTCGCGCCTCATCTTCAGCCCAGCAATCTGGTATACAGACCACACCCGAGTGGAGTTAGCCCTGCTATGCACGGGCAGGCAGATGTCGCAACCAGTCCCCCTCTCGGCCGTATGAACGGGCAGAGAGCGGGCGGCACCCTGCCTAAGCGAGGTAGTAGAGGCGGAAGGGGCGCACCTTACGTCCTTAACACAGGATTTGCGATGGCAGTAGTGGACACTGGCGCCTCCTCTGGCGGCGACCAGAATCTACAGTCCTATAATGCCGTCCCGCCACCCCTTGAACTGGATTCCCGCGGCAGCGGACGTGGAGGGGTGCGTGGTAGAGGACGTGGACGGGGCCGAGGACGAGGATCTCGGGGTGGCGGCCCTACAGTCCAGTAAAATAACGATGAAAATATATGCGGGATGCGTATATTTCACCGTAGGCATGATGTGAGATCTATGCTTCCGTACAATAAGGTAGCATAGATATGAACGTGCCAAGTTTACGAATTCGAGGGCTTCTGGCGCCGCGTGTAAAAAGAGCAATATGTGTACCCCAGGCGTGGAATAGACGAGCTATGCCAAGGTGAGAGAGGTGCCGGGATTTGATCTGCTATTTCTCCCAGTCCGGATCACATTACCACGGCAAATTGCAATCTCTCCCAGCCTTACCTGTTGAGCACTGCGACGACCCCCGTGGCTAGCCGTGAACATTTTCTAAATGAATACGGCGGTTAGGACTTATACAATGATTGATGCAACAAGGGCGATAGACTCTCTGTATACTATATAGTAACGGAACATTAGTCGTAATTACCGTCGACAAACCCGCTGACCACGTCTGTTTGTTGCCCGTAGACTTGAATCCCATACATATCAGTCGGGAAGGTGGGCGATAACCCAACTGAGCAGGTGCTGGTGGCTCGAACATCTCGGTCAAAAATCCTATCATTGCTAACCCTAGTTATTAGAAGTCAATTACATATGTATCAGGTCTTAGTTTGTTGAAGGCCTCATATTCACCGTCCGTTTCTATATATACCAAACCAAGCGGTTACCGGCAGATCTGATCGTACGTATACTGATTCATTAACACGTAGCACCTCGATGTCCGAATCCTCCCACTTCATACTCATCCCTAGAGAGAGACTGTAGCAGAGTAGTAACATGGAATCGGAGGCATACACAAAGCGAATACGGACTAAGTTGCGATAGCCCTTTGCCAGTAGCGGGCCGCCGTTCGTGCAATCAACAATAGGACGCATGGCTGCCAACACAAGCCCATTCTGGTCCTTATTAAGTGCTCCGGGTGGCAGTAATGATGGTAGCCGCGAGCCCAGTCAATTACCTAGCAATGGAGAAGAAGCGGGTGTGGCTTAGAGCGTACAGTGCAGAGGGTCAAACATTCATATCGGTCATCCATGTCAAGGGATGTCAAGGGAACCTCCTAGTTTGTCTAGACTGGACACACGTGGATGCAAGCTAGAATACTGAGAAAAGTGTTTTGATTTTCACGTCTGCTCACTTGGATATTTGACAGTGGCTCATCAAAGCCTATTACGAACCGAAAATTTTGACGTGAAGGTACCATCCATCATCTTGTCATCTGGGTATTTGGCATAAAATCCTTTTTAGCAATCTGCCCGATCACTACTGTGGAACTAGCGGTCTGGATGAGTCCTTCCCGTTCTCCTGTCTCCTGGCGATAAAAGAGAGGCAATGGAGGCCGAGGGGGTGGGGAGCGGATGTCCATATCTCGCAGCCTAGCCTGGAGTCAAAGAGAAACGCGGTATTGTCCCAGGGAGCCAAAAAGCCGTAACGCACTGCCATCCCTCGAAACCGGAGCCAGATAGCCAGCCAGCCAACCAACCAACCCGTCCCGACTCCCCAACCCCGTCCATCAGGGCCGTTTTAAGCCTGCCACCCGTGTGACTATCTTTAAAGAGAAAGAAGAAGAAATGAAGAATGGATCGGTCGATGTGGTGACTAATTTTGAACGGACAACGGTATCAGAACACAAGGACAAGATACACGCACAGACACACAAAAAAAGAGGGCAAAAGCAGCGGGAGAGGTTTGGAGCAGGTAAAGTATCAAGTGGTGGGGAAAGTAGTGCAAGAAGAAAAAGAGATGGTGAATAAAGTGGAACGACAAGAAACAAGAGATACGAGAACCCGAGGCATCAATCTTGGAGGGGTTGATCTAGAACACAACCCAAAGACATCCTTTTCACTCCCTTCGCTATGCCGCCGTGCAAGCCCGGTCCTGCCACAAATTTCCAATCATGTACAAGTATGTCCAGCCATCTAGGTCGAAGAGCTCAGGAGTACGCCAGGTGCTTGCCGTAGTAAATGCACGCGAAGGCCCGCGATGCCCTCACACCACGTATAGTGCTACCATCTTTAAGCGCGTATATTGGAACGGGGCCTGTCTGTGTCATCTTTTGTGCTTTCCAACTCCCACCAAGCTGTTCCGCTATAGTTGAATTGAGACTCGTACATCTGCCATTGGTGCCTTGAGTCCAGGTGTCCAACTTCATGTCCGTGTGGGTATACCAATGATATCCATCTCCGTTCATTGCGTCTAGCCGATGAGCCGCGTTGGATTCCCGTGGGAGAGGGCCATCCGTTATGATGACTTATGCCTGAAGCCCACCATTTCGAACATATTCACTACGGTGTTCAAGGCCGGAGGCACGATCATTGGGTATCCGCGTGACTGCCTAAGCAGGTGATTTGCTTGGGGGGGCGCCGGCACCATTCTGGCGAGCATCACCACCGCTGACAGAGAGCCCACCCATGCCGGAGGACAGAAATGCAAAGGGGTCGTTCTCCGATTGCGCAGCATAAAAGTTGTTGCTGTTGCCGGTATTATTCGACGGGCCCGCCGAAGCAGGTCCATTCCCGGCAGCCTGGAAGGCAGCTTCGGCTGCACGGCTGTCAAAGGGGCCGGCGGAGTGAGAGCCTGGGGCTGGGCCGAAGTGTGTGTTGAGTGAGGGATAAGGGGCGCCGCCACCGCCAATGCCAGACGGGAGGGCGTAGGTACTGGGCGGTCCACCAAAGTGTTGACCATAACCACCAGAGGGTCCAAAGGGAGCTCCTGCTGAAGTGGATGGCCCGGGACCCGGGGTGCCGGCCATAGAGCCCGACCCCATACCATAATTGGAACCAGCGTCCATCGGCGAGGGGTAGCCCGAGTCGGCCACCATGGCGGCGGCGGCACGACTCGAACCGCATCGAAGACAGCAGACATTCTTGGCGAAGTTGTGGTAGCCACAGGCCTCATTGCCACACTTCCAATCGCCGGCTCGGAAAGGGACGGGTCCACTGCCTCCCATACGACCACCGCCGTGGCCCATATTGCCGTGGTGACCACCATGGTGCGGGGGTGCCATCATGGCAGGCGGTCCGTAGCCATATCCATAGCTCATTTCGCCTTGATGTCCATTGCTCGGGTATGAGCAACGGAAACAGGCTGTTCGTCGTTGGAAATTGGAGAACCCACAGGACGGGCAGGTCCAGTCACCGGGGCGCGGTCGGTTCTTACTGGGAGGGAATGGGGTGAGGACTTCGGCAGCGCGATCTAGCACGCGGCTTGAGGAGGGAGACACCTCGATGGCTTTCTCATTTAAAGCGCGTCCGTTCATACAGAGGCTCTCGGCCGCCTGGAGGCCGTTTATGGTTAGTGACAGAGGTTATCGGAAGTCGAAATTATGTGAAGACAGGGTCTAAGGGGGGCCGGGGCATGGGAGCAATGGGGATGGGGGCAAGGGACAAGATTCGTAATTCAGGGTGAAGAGGAGAGCACGACATTGGGTGAAGCGGCGCGTTAGCCTTCATCAGCACTACTAACCTCTTCATGGGATGAGAAGACGGCGAAGCCGGTGCCCGTGGGCTTATGCTGCTCGGGAGTGCGCAGGGTCCAAAAAGCTATGGGGCGGCCGCCGTACTGGGTGAACCAGCTCTCGAGCTCGGATTGCGTGGTGTCGTGCGGGAGGCCAGACATGTGCAGAACCTTGCTCCGCTCGGACAAGAATGCGCGCACGTCGGCACGGGCGTCCATGGGACGAGTCAGGACGTCGGGATGGTCCTGAGGTGGCTGGGATTTCCTAATCAGGCCGCGAAGCACGCGAGCGAGCGTCACAGCCTCCTCCATGGCGCGCCGCGGTGAAGCAGGGGCCAAGGCCTGCAGGTGAAAGGGCAAGTTGTGCTTGATAGGCGCACTCGTCTGAACGGGCTCAACCTCGAGGGCGGCGCAGATGTTGGAGAGCATGGATGGGCCGAAGGGCAGCGACTCGGGGTGGTGCTGCTGCCAGCGCTGGTACTCGGTGCGCAAGTCGAAAGTGCGCGAGTGCTGCAGGTACGGCGGGAGCACCACGGCCTTGTCGCGGGCCTCGCGCGGCAGCTGGACCCGAAGATCCCAGGCGTCAAGGGTAACGAAGACAAAGTCGAGGCTCTGCGACGTGAGATGCTCCGAGGCGAAGGCGTCGAAGCGGTTGATGGCATCGCGGAAGGTGCCGGCATTCCGCACATGCTCCCATGTCAGCGTCGTGAGGCTCGCTGGAGCCGGAGGCACGTTCGTCCAAGGTCAGCCTGCAAAGTCTCGTCTCTTTGTCTGTCTGTGTCTACCCGTCTGTCTCGCTAGGTCGAGGTGGTTCCGTGGAAGCAGAAAGGAAGGGGTAGGGGAAGAGGACGGGAGAGGGAGAGGGAGACTCACTACAGAGAGGGGTGATGGGCGTGTTGATAGGCTTCACGAGCACGCTCTCGCGGTGTATCTGCCAGACCGAAGTCTCCGGGTCAGCCGCGCACGGGGTCGGTTTGGATCGGGGATCGGGGATCGGGGGGCAGTGAGCAGCAAGCAGCAAGCAGCAAGCAACGAGCAACGAGCAACGAGCAGTGCAAGGACCCGGGATCGGGTGGCCGGCGCGTCCTCGTCCTTGTCTTCACCCTCGTCCTCGCCCTCGCTCTCGCTCTCACATGCGACCAGCGCAGAACGGGACGGGACGGGACGAAATGGAGCAGGGACCGGGACCGTCGCTAGGTGGGCCGTGTGCCGGCGCCGCCCGTGCAGCCCTTGCAGCTCGTGCAGTTCGTGCAGCTCGTGCAGCTTGTGCAGCCCGTGCAGCGTATGCAGCGTACCTCGTCCAGCGACTTGGAATCGAGCAGGATCCAGCCAAGCTCGATGACCTCGGCCGAGTCCTTGGTCACGTAGACGCCGTGTTCGTCGCAGGTAGTGGCAACATGGATCACGACGTATCGATCGGCGTGGGGTGGCGGTGTCTGCTGATTCGACATGTTTGGAACAGACCGGCCGTCAGGAGCTGCCTGTGTGCGCGTTGGGACTGCGGATGCAACGGACGAAACGGCCGATGGGTATCAGGTCTTGGGGTCTAGGGCCTAGATTCTCGGGGTTTTCGGGTTCTGTGTGTCTAGGGATCTGGAGTTTGAAATCTAGAGTCTGGAGTCGAGGGCGGCAACAGTAGCGAGACGATGCGAGGCGAGGCGATGCGATGCGGTGCGATGCGACACGAGACTAGACGAGGCAGAGAGAGAGAAGACAGGGCGAAGTTGTGACGATGGCGGCGGCGGCGGCGGCGGCGGCGGGATTTGTTGTCGACCGAGACAGGAGACAAACAGATGCAAGTGACTAGAGAGTGGTTGCTGGCTGTCAGATGTAGTAGATCCAGAGCAGACAACGGTTGTGCGACGCGAATGGCATTGGTTGAACAGGACGAGCCGGAGCGTCTACAAGATGCCTCTGCGGCTTGTGGTGTTGCTGGGCTGGATTTTAGGGGCTTCTCCTTCTTGTCTTTTTTTTTTCTTTGGCTGTTGTTTTCTCTTCCGGCTCCTCCTTCTCTTCCCCCCTCTTTTTTTCCCTCTCCCTCCCCCGGATTTCCCCTTTCTGGTCTTCTGGTTGAAAAACAAGCGACTAACCTCGAGTGGCACTGGAGACCGGAAAAGGAGAGCACCAAAAAGGTCTTGTGTGTTCAAATGGAGGAACGGACGAGGAAGGCAGCTCCAGAAACGTAGAAAGGTAGGGGATGGTCAGGATGCAGACACTAACGAGAACAAGTACAGGCTGTGGAGGCAGCACGATGACGAGGAAAGGGCGGCTAGGGCCGTCGAATGGGGGGGAAGGCGAGAGTCAGGCAAGAACCAGAACAACGCAAGTGTGAAGGGCCCCGGGTGACAATTGTCGGTAGGAGAAATACGGACCGGTAGTGTACAAGAAAATCGATGCTTGTTGGTTTTTGAGGGTTCCTGGCTGCCTTAACAAAGTTGCTGCGAGGTAGAGCAGCTTAGGCACATTACCTAGCAACTAATTACTTCGTACTTAGGTTAGCATCTGTACGCCAGCCGCTGCCAGCCTTCTCCAAGCCCCATACCATGTTAGAGCTAAGAAGCGAAGCTCATAGATACTGTAGCCAATCTCTCCCCTCTCCACCTCGAAGCGCTGATAGGTACATAGCATCTAGTCACTGCCTACTTTGTACATGTAAATAATATTAACATCAGCTTAAGAGAAGGGAGAAAAAAACTTGGACAACCGATTCATCTGTTTACAAAGTAGTACAGGCATGTTTTAATACATACCTATTATATAATATGAACTATTCACTTCAGGTACACAATATTAAAGACTTCAGATTGAACAAGCACAAGAAGTCCGTATATACATACTTATCATAGACTAATCACCTCGGTAGGAATTAGGTATCAGTACGAAGTAGTCAAACCGTCAACGTGAGCTGACGCACATAGGGGTGCTACCTATTCCGTATATGTACATACATACCTACTTAGTTTAAGCGCTCCTAATACCTACCTGCGACCCAAGCTCCGCGGTATCTCGAGAGGAAAACTGATCAAGGGCAGGATGTTCAATTCCACAACAGTTTGGATGCTAAATAGGAGTGTACATTGCATGCCTGTGCACACTACGATACATACTCGCTAGGGTAAGGTATTCAGAACCTCTTAAACTGACCTACCTACATGTGCGTGAGTACAGTACATACCTGAGATTACCTACATCAGTACTATTATCTCTGAACCATGCTACGCGTGCCATGTGCCAGTTGCTAGACGTGCCATGTCTCCACTTGGTTTGCTTGGCTCTTACCTTGCAACCAGACTTTGGTGCGAAATTGAGCAAGGGCTGAATTACGAAAGTATTACAATGTCGCTGGTCAATTTACTACCATCCATCTGCTATCCACTTGTAACTCCGTACTTACATACTTACCAAACCTACAAAAAAGCTCTGTAGATAAGCAGGTTATTTAGTAAACCGTGCACTTAACTAGTTAAACTGCTTCAAAGTGCTTCTATTCGATTGTTACTTGTATAACAATATGTTATAATAACTTAGCTGCAAAACCTGTAATAAGTACGGAGTACGAAGCAATCAAGTTGTAATTACCGTAATAGCAGTACTGTAGTCGTAGAACACTCACTTGTAACATAGTAGTACTCTTGGGTATTCGAGCTTCTTATTCAAATTGGGTTGGCAAGTGAATTAAGTGGAGACATGGCACGTCTAGCAATTGGCACATGGCACGCGTAGCATGGTTCTCATCTCTACACAGGTCCCTAAGGCCCGTCTAGGTGATTGGATCCTTTTTACCTTCCTAAGTACTTCGTAAATGCTTAGACTACCTACCTATGTACAGAGTAGATGTGCCTTGGAACCAAATACTCTTTTCTCCGTCCTGCCCAGTTTCACTCTCCCACAGGTTTGCACGATTGGAAGCATCAACAGCATCCACAAGACCGACTCTTCACGACCTACATATCCTATGCTATAGCAGATTCCTGTCTCTCTGTCTCTCTCGCCGTCTACTCTACACCCTGTTGTACCCACCGGCCGACGAACAATCGAAGACGGAGAACTTGATTCAACTTTCAGGTACACAAACATGGGAGCAGCATCCGCCGTTCTAATCGTTCTCATCACCCTTCTCTGTAAGACCCCCGGAACTAGAAATAAGCACGACCAGGTGACGGGATCAGGCTGACCAAGACCCAGTCCCTCCGGCCGGCGTGGCCATCGTCTCTGGGTGCGGCGCCGACTTATGCATCAATATAGCGCTCACCATTCTTGGGTATGTTAAGCAGCGGATTCAGGCCAGCTCGGTGTTAACAAGCCACGGTAGATACATACCCGGCCATATTCACGCCTTCTACATTGAATATGTCTACTATGACCGCCAAGAGCAGGCGAGAGAAGGACGACTAGCGGCCGGGCGGGCGCCGGGCGTTTACAGCGATCGAGTCCAGACGGGCGGACAAGGCTATGGCACCGTGGTCCAGCCCTCACACTACTGAGAGTAGCCAGGGGGACGCTGGGTTATACAGGTATACAGGCACTGGAAGTGACAAGAGGACGATAGGAACGGGTTTGATACGACTAATTTCTCGGTCAGTTCCTAATAGCAGAGTAGTTCGCGGATGGCAACTTGAGTCAATATGCGTGCAGCAGCTTCAATGACAGAGCAAAGAATTTTTTTTCTCTTATGATGCATTACGTGGTTAATTGTAGACGATATACGAAGTACAAGAGCTCTCCTTGCGCCTCTTGGTGTTGGGATGGACTTTTGACTCTGTCTTGTAACCGATGATATCATGGACGCGGTAGCACCGTGTCAGGCAAGGTCCTTGGCAGATCTAAAGAGCCCCTCCCCCGCCCACACGCTGAAAGGGGACTTGGCAACCGGTAAACTACATGCGGATCTGTGACTACAAAGCCCGAAAGAGCAACAGAACCCTTTGGACGTGTTTATATGATTCGGTCATGTCTGTTATCATGCCCCTTAGCCGTACCCAGGGTAAGTACTCCGTATAAGCCGTGTAGACTGAAAACCTCACATGGCCCACTAAGGCATGCATTGATTTTTACTATTCTACATCCAGAACGTTTTTAGTCCAACACAATAGATAATGAGTTAGTAAGACTTAACATGGGCTTTAAGAACCAAGGTTCTGAATGCAATATATATTATCTGTGCTTTAGTAAAACGATGGAGATTAGATCTTCATAGGTATTTCTTGTTCAGCATAATACTTGATCTAGATATACTATATTAGGGTAGGTAGGTAGTGTCAAGGATAAGTTGAATTTCTGTTGTCTGCATGCAACAGACATCTTAGTACTTCGTACAGTCCAGTACTATATACCGTAGCCCATGATATTACCTGATACATACTCCGTAGAAGGTCACTTACTATGCCGTACCTCTAGGTACAGTACAAATATAAAGTATGTACTGTATTGTACTGTACAACACATGAGATGTGCTCAGCGTTTCCCCGCACCACACAACAATCAAGCCATCCAGTTGGCGCCACGAGATTTTGCAAGTCGCCGACCTCATTTCGTCTTCATCCCTCTATTCCGCCAGCGCCCACCCACGCACCTTGTCATCTAGATTACCGCCTTTCCGTCTTGTGGATCTATCGGCACGCCTTGTCCCAGTCGCACCTCCGCGCCTTCGTTACCTCCGACCCCCATCTGGCCCCCCTGGGGCCCGTTTCATCCTCCAAGTCCCTGAGACCCTTGACGGCCCTCCTGCTGATGTCAGACGGCCGGTGTGCACTGCTGGACGGTGCCGCCGCGATCTGACAAGACGACATCTCGGCCAACCCCCGCCGCCACCGCCGCTGAACCGGCGCAACTTGCATCTCCTCGCACGCGCCCACACCAGCAGAGCAGTCTAGCACCCTTCGAACACTCCAACATGACGTCCATGTCGCGCGCGTCGAGCACCGCCCAGCACCGACCCGCGGCCTTCAGCAATGTTGGCGGCAGCAACACGAACAGCAACACGAACAACAACAGCCGCGCTGCCGCACTGCGCGAGCTGAGCCGTTCCCAGCCCCTGGTTCACCATCCATACACCAAGGCCTCGGGCCCGCCGCCCAGTAGTACTGCTACCAGCACCTACTCCGAGCCCGTCCTTGTCCGCACCTACTCGGGCCCCGTCTCTGCCGCAGCCTCGACCGCGCTGCGCGCCCGGCAACCCAGCGACGGAGGCGGCGCGCAGACAAGACAAAGTGCCTCTTCCGCCGGCCGTGGTCATGGCCACAGCTTCACCGCCGCCTGGATCCGCCCCCTCATGGGCCAGAAACAGTCGTCCACCGAGGACGTCAAGCTCCCTCCTCTGGAGGCCTTCACCTTCAGGAGCATGGTGTCGGACATGGGAGAGATGGGACACAGTGTCGGTAGCGACTTAGACCGCATTGCCGATATCTGTGCGCGCTCCCGTTACTCGCTGAGCAATCAATATGAGATCCACGTAGCGCCCCATGGCTCCGGCTCAGGCTCTGGCTCAGGCTCTGGCTCCGGCTCTGGTACTGGCCTGGTTCAAGGGGCGGCGGGCGCCGTCTCGGCCTCCTCGTCCGCGCATGACAACGGTGGACCGACTCTGCAAGCCCTGCCCATCGACGAGCAGCAAACCGTCCAGTGCGCCGGGCGGAGAGCCACCGTTCGACGGAGGGGTGTTGCGTACGGCACGCTGGAGACTATTATCAGTTCCAGTCGCTCTTCCGACGAAGGGAGAAGCGAGACGAAGCCCGCGACCGAGATCGCCGCCCGTGTGCGCGGCCGCTCAGTGCACACAAGCCCGGGAGGGAGTGGGAGGACACGTAGTCCCGAAGTCCAGCCTGGCTCTGCGCTTAGTGGTGCATCCGCAACAAAGAGTCCGAGAGGCCGGCCCACCTTCGCTGCCGCGATGCTGGACCACTCCCGTGCCCACGCCCGTTGTCGACCAGAGATACCTCTCCCACGGATGACAGGCACGAAATTAGTAAGTGGACCAGCTGCTCCCGAGACGTCTCGAAGCCAACCAGTCACTGTAATTGCTGCGGACGGACTACACAGCGAGAATGATAAGAGATGGCACTCTCCAAAAGAGCAGACGCCATGTACTGTAGTATGTGCCATTGTCTTGACAATTGTTGTAGATTTAAACCTGCTAACTTGAACACAGGCCAGGTCAATAACAGTTACAGGTGAGTCTGTGATAAAAGAAGGCATGTTTAAATCAGGCTTGTTGAGCGGACTACAATCAATGATTTATTGGAAGCGGTACATACCAGGAATAATAATAGAAAGACAAGAAGAAGAACATGATAAAGGACATAGTTATATTATTAAAATATTAAAAGAATTATTATAAAAAACTATATTAATAAATATATTTATTAATATTACGCCGGAATAATTTATATTAATATATAATAAATTTAAAAAACGTATATTAATTATAAAATAAAAGAAAAAAAACCGCGAAATTTAACTTTATTAAATTTATTTAATTTATGTATAAATTATAAATTTTATTATTTAATTTATTTTGATTATATAATTAATATTATAATTATATAATTAATATAATATAATAATAATAATTAATAATAATTATAATTTTTTATTTATAATTATTAATTATAATTATAATTTTTTATTTATAATTATTACGTAATTATAATTATAATAAATAATTATTTTAATAATTTAATATATTAATTATATTTAAACTTAATTAATTTATAAAATTAATTAATTTTTTAATTATAATTATATAATAATATATAATTTAATAATTAAATTTTTATTAATAAATTAATATATATATAATTAATTTATAAATAATATATATATATTTATAAATAATTTTTTTTATTTTTTAATTATAAATTTAATATAATAAATTAATTAATATAATAATTTTAATTTTAATAAAAAACTTAATTATAATAATTTATAATTTAATTAATTTATTAAAATAATTAAATTAATTTTTTTAAATATTTTAATATTTTTAAACCTTTTAATAATAAAAATTATATATTAATAATAAATAAATTTTTTAATTATTATATAATTTTTAATTTTAATAATTTAATTAATATGTATATTTATTTTAATTATATTTATAATAATTTTTATTATTAATTTTTATTTTTTATTATTTATTTAAATATAAATTTTGATATTTTTAAATAAAAAAATAATAATATTTTAAATAATAATAATAAATATAATAATAAAATTAAAAACGAGTTTATTAATAAATTAAAATTTAATATATATAAATAATATATAAATATAATTATAAAATACGAATAATTTAAAAATATATATTATAATTTTTTTTAAAATATAATTATTAAAAACGTAATAAATTAAATTAATATAATTATTAAAAATATTATTTAAATAAATAATTTGAAATTTTATTTCGTTTTTATTATTAATCGCGATTAATAAATATTTTTTTAATTCGATATTATTATAAATTAATAAAATTTTAAAAAAATATATAAACCGAATTTTTAAATTTTTTTTAATAAAATATAAATTCGAAAATTTTTAATTAAAATTTAAAATTTTAAAATTTAAAAAATTTATTATATAATTTTAATATTAAATAAAAATATTAAAATTTTAATAATTATTATTTATTAAATTTATTATAAAAAAAATTAAAAAAAATAAAAATATTAATTAATATATTAAAATTAAAATTTATTAAAAAATAAAAAAAAATTAATAATATTAATTAATTAATTATTAATTTAATTATAAATAATTATAAAATTATTATAATTTTTTTTATTTTAATATTAATTATAAAATTATTTTAATTTTTAATTATAAAATTATTTTAATTTTTATTATTTTTAAAATTTAATATTATAATTAAATAAATTAATTAAAAATTAATAATAATTAATTTAATAATAATATTATTAAAATAATAAATATAAAATTTTATTTAAATAAATATATTATAAATAATATATAATTTTATTTTAATAATTTTTATTTTAATTAAATAAAAAATTTTAAAATATTATTAAATTATTTTAAATAATAATATTAAAATTTAAATTATAAATAAAAATTTTATAATATTTTTTTTTTAATTTTTAATTTTAAAAAATAAAACGTAAAAAACTTTTTTATTTTTTTTTTATATAATAACGTTAAAATTAATAAAATTAATAATACGGACTTATTAAAAAAAATTGTTTTAAAGATTTTTATTACTTATAATTTATAAAGTTTTAATTAATAACTTTTATTAATTATAACAAGGTTTTAATTAATAATTCTTATTAATTATAACAAGGTTTTAATTAATAATTTTTATTAATTATAATAAAGTTCCGGTTAATAACTTTTATTAATTATAACTTATAAAATAAAGTTTTTTAAAAAATAAAGTTTTTAAACGCCGCGTAAGTAATTAATATAACACGTTATTAATTAAACTTAAAAAAACTTAAATTAAAAACTTAAATTAAAAGTTTTAATTATAAAACTTGCGCGGTTAAAACAAGTAAATAAAAACCCTTTTTATACCGCTTATAAAATCTCTTATTTTTGTTTTTTTTTATATATATAAACAACTTTAATAATATTAATTAATTCGTACAGTTTATTAAACAATTAAAAAAAACACGTATAAATAAAAATATATTATGTTTTTATACGAAAACGAGTTAAAATAAGTTATAATAACTTTACCGCGTATAATTAAAAAGTTAAAAGTTAATAAAAAATTAATAAAGTTATAAATAATTTATTTATTAATTATTTATAATATTATAACGCCGGAAAACTTAATTAAACCGGAAGTTATTAATTTGTTTTATAATAATTTTAAAAACTAACTCGTACGAGTTAAAATTATTAAATTTTTTTAAAAAAAAATTATCGGAAATTATAAATTATACGTAATTTAAAAAATTAAAATAACGATTAACTCAGTTTTATTAATTAATTAAATCTTCGTATAATTAATAAATAAATCAAGTTATAAATTAATTAAAACTAAATAAAACAATTATAAAAAAACTGTTTTAATATAAAAAATCAGTTCGGTTTAAAAGTTTAAATCGGTTAAATTCGGAAGTTTAAATTAATTAAGTCCGGAGTCGCGGTTAATTTAATCCGGATTTAAAATCGGTTTTAAAAATAAAAAAAAAATTAATAATAATTAAAAATTATTATAAATAAAATAATAAAAACATAATAAAACTATTTTTTTAATAAATATTTATATTATATATTATAAATAAATTAAAAATTTTTTATAATAAATTTAATAATTTAAAAATAAAAAAAATTATTAAATTTTAAATATTTAAAAAAAAATTAATAAATTAATAAATAAATATATATTAATAAAAATTTTTTTTAAAAAAAAGTTTTATATTCGGTTTTTTTTTTAATTTAAAAAATTAAATAATTTATTAATATTTAAATAAAAAAATATTTATAATAATATAATTAAATATATTAAATAAATTATTTATAATTTAATTAAATTTAATATTAAAAATTATTAAAATAAATAAAATTAAAAATTTTTTAATAATTTAAAATTTAATAATAATTAATTTTTTTAATTAAATAATTAATTTATTTAATTAAAACTTATATAAAACGTTAATATTT